>LLKJ01000008.1:0-10900 GCA_002242865.1 Clarireedia sp. CPB17
ACCAAAAGCGCACCTCGAGCGTCCCCAAAATGGTTGGCGGGCCGCCTCGAACTCTCGGGGGATCTTCTCCCACCAGCGACGAAGCGAGCGATGCGCGGAGGAAAGCGGCAGAAGCTGCTGAGGTATGATTCCCCCCTTCTCCTCCACTCCCCTCCTTCCTATGTTCCCCTCCCCATCATTACCACCCTACAAATCCTCCAGTCTCCAATCCCTAACCATTCACCCTCACCGACGAACATACAAGCAAACGAACAATCAAGCTAACCCACCCCCACAGGCACGTATGCGCAACTCCAGCAAACCCAAAGGAAAACTCAGTGCGCAGCTTCAAGAACAAAAGAAGCAGACGCGAGTCGACACCCTCGAAGAAGTGAGTAGAAACGAGTTATTAGCGCGGGCGGCAGACGAGGGAGCGCAGACGAGGGCTTATAATTAAGATGGTTGTTGATAAGGAAACGGATGGGAATATGCGTTAGTGATACGGGGGATGGATGTGTTTATTGGGGCTTTTGGTGTGGACAGGGAGGGAGAGGGGATCTTTTTGGTTTTTCTGGAGTTTGGAGAATGTTGCTGCAGGTTTGGGGAGTTTATGGTTTTGCATTGATTGGTGGGCTGCATGAAATTACTTTTTGGGGACGGTATTATTGATACCGGTATGAGAGTATTTGAATAGAGGAATGAGAAGCATCTGGAACGATGTAAGAAGACCGAGAAGAAGATCGGGTTATGGATGTTGAAATGATAATTTCAGTATACCACATGGATGCATGCATGCACCAATCATTACCACCCAGGTCAAGCGCAGAGCAAATAAAATGTAACGGCAAAAATTTCCGCATCCATTTTAATATTAAAAACCCCATTTTGCCCTCCACCTAACCACCTCAAGTAACTGTATATCTCCCACCAACCGGCGCTCTACCTTCCTGATCCGCCGCGGCCATCGTGCCCTCCTTCAACAATCTCATCAACTCCCTCATAGCATTAGTAACAACCACTTCCGTATCACCCTCCACCAAAATATACAATTTGGGATCACCGCCCGGCTGCACATCTTTTCCAGCCGGATAGAAACTACCTTTCGTAGTGATCGATGTGCCCGTAGCTTCGAGGATCTTAGCAACATTTGTTCTATTCGTAACAGCCCAACGAGCCTTTTGCGGGAAATCGTTGATTTCCAATGTTGCATGGAAAGCGCCAGCATCGGGGCCTTTATTGTCGATTGGAACGCCCGAGCGCAGTTGACCAGTCTTGTTAAGACGGGCATTGATGGCCTCGATTGCGGATGAGACTTTGTCCAAGGGATTCTTAGATCCGCCTGATGATGCTGCGGTTTCTGTACGATGGACTGTGATATCTCCATCGAGATCAATACCCTTGGGTACGCCGAGCAGTTTCGGAGCAGGTGCAGAAGCAGGTTGGACGACAGATGCAGCTTTAAGGACAACATCGTCGTCTTTCTTGTCTTCTTTTTCATCTTCGTCATCACCATCGGTCTTATGGGTTTTGCGCTCACGATTTCTAGCCGCTTCACGTTGATCATCAAGACGCTCCAAACCTTTTCCACCAAAGCCAGAACTGTCTTTCGACTTGCCGCTTTTGACTTTGTCGCGGAAGGACTTCCTCATCTCGTTGAGTCTATCTGGTACTGGCTGACCAGATTGTTCAAGTGCCTTAGCAATACCTACCGAATACTGTTCCTGTTCTTCTGTAATGAAAGTAACGGCTGTACCAGTGTTTCCAGCTCTACCTGTTCGACCCGCACGGTGAACATAGTCCTCCAGATGATTTGGTGCATCGAAGTTGACAACCAACTTAAGTTGCTTAACATCTAAACCACGAGCAGCTACAGAAGTTGCAATCATAATAGGCACAACACCGGCCTTGAAATCATCAATGGTCGAGTCACGATCAATCTGGTCCTTTCCACCATGAATAGACATGCAAGGATAGCCCTTTCGCATTAGATCCTTAAGTAGGTCATCAGCCTTTTCTTGACGATCGACGAAGATAAGTGTGCGAGCATCCTCGTCTTCACTGTAGAGCTCTCCAAGTAATTCTAGAAGGCGATGAAACTTCTCCTTCTCTTCTCGAACTTCAACAATCTGGGTGATTTCAGGCGCAACAATACTCCTGCCACCTACTACGATTTCCACGGGTGATTGAAGCGTCTTCTTAGCCAATGCATCCATGATACGTGGCATAGTAGCCGAGAAAAGAATGGTCTGTCTGTTTGGCCGTATGTTGTTGAAGATCTTCATAACTTGAGGCTCAAAACCCATATCGAACATGCGATCAGCTTCATCTAGAACAACATAAGTGACACGTCGAAGGTTTGTAACTCTACCGGAATTGGCCGCCAATAGATCAATCATTCTTCCAGGTGTACAGACGATTATTTCAGCACCCCTTTTAAGATCGGCAATTTGGTCTTTGATTGGTGCACCGCCGTATGCACACACGGCACGAAGTCCCATTGCCTTCAAGAAAGGCTTACACTCTTTGTGAATCTGTGTTGCAAGTTCTCTTGTAGGTGTCATGACTAAACCAACCGGTCCATCCGAGCCTTCTAATGGCGGTTGGTCGCGAATGTGACGGAACATGGGTAGCAAGAAAGCGATGGTTTTACCCGATCCTGTCTTAGCGACGCCAATAACATCTCGACCCGACATGATTGCTGGAATCGCCTGCATTTGAATCGAGGTCGGTCGATCGTACTCGAGCTTCTTAATAACATCCAATGATTTTACATCAAGACCGCATTGAGACCACTTTTGTACAGGCTTGGGAACATCCTTACCAGCTACTTTAATACCATCAAGCTCAAGTCTCAGATCATTGAGCTCCGCTTCGGTCATATCCGCAAGCTCTGCAGGCTCAGTGTAGAAGTTCTTCCTGAAAGGGGGTAGGTCCAATTTCGCATAATTGATAGTTGGGATATCTTTCTTCTTCCTAGCTTTGCTAGCCATAGCAAGAATATCATCGGGATCGGCATCCATCGTTTTAAAGTCAACGTCGTCATCTCCGAACAGAGCCTCCGGTTCTTGTTGCTGCGCTTTGCTCTGCTTTTTCACAAAACTTGTGTCGTTTTTCGGGGCTGCTAATGGATCACCCATTTCTTCCATGAAAGCATCTAATGGATCGACTTCTTCATCTTCTTCCATAGCTGTTGACTCAGCCTGGACATTGGGCGCATCCTCCATTTTGACGTCACCGTTCGTTTGTGTTTGATTTTCGGCATCTTGTTGTTCTTGCAATCGCTCTTCCCGCTTTTCTGCGGCGGCTCTTGCAGCAGCTGCCGCTTCTTCCTCGGTACCGGCAGCTTCCATGCCTTCATCGTCGTCATCATCTTGTCCCTCAGCACTGTTAGCGAGCGCAGCATCATCATCATCCGCGGAGTTTGCCATTTGGAGGGTCGGTAGCTTTTCTAGTTTCTTCCTTGATCCTTCATCTTCATCAAAATCCAAAGCACGTTTCTGAGAGGGCTTCTCGGTGTCGGTATGTGTCTTAGCCCCAAGCCCGAAAGCGTTGAGGTTACCTCTCGTCTTAGGCAACGCAGATGCTAATACATAGTCGTTAGCTTTTTGTCTAAATTCAATACCGGCTCTCATCTGCTTACCTTTTGAAGTGCTGTTGAAAGCTGTTGGCTTTTTGTCAGCTTGTAATCCTTTGACCGTAGAATTTAAGGTGGCGGACGCTTTAGATAACTCCTTCATGGGAACATCCTTTCCAAGTGTATTTGCACTGCTTAAACTAGCTACTGCCTTCTTGGCTATCGCCTTAGGATCGAACTTTCCAGCATAATTCGTTGGCGGTGCAAGATCGGCTGGAGTGGCGGGAGTGGTAGGTGTCACAGGGGAGTTCGGCGATGCAATGGCAGGGGACCCATTAGCCTTCTGATCTATATCATCTAATAATTTCCGGGTGCCTCCAGCAGCGAGTTCTCTCTCTTTGCGCTCCTTGTCCTCGGCCAACTTTTTCTTCCACGCCTCTGTCCTAGCTAGACGCTCTGCTTTCTTCTGCTCTTCGGTTTTCACTGCAGCGGCAGCTGGTTTTGGAGGCTGTAGACACTCGTTAGTAATTGCAGGAGATGGTATGAGTAATTGCAGGCATACATCGCTCGGCTTTGCGCTATTCGACCTGTTAGGCGTCTGTCCGCGATTGTCATCTCCTCTGCTACGGGACCATGAGTCAGTAGAATCCTCGCGGCGTCTTCGAGCCCTGTCATAGGAATCGTCTCGCCTGTCACGATAATCTCGTTCTCTGCTTCTACGCCGTCTTCTGTCAGGCGATCGCTCTCTTTCGGTGTATCTATCTCTGCGATCTCGGGATCTATCACGGCGAGCAGATCTGTAATAATCGTCACCTGCTCTTCCTATAGAACGGTCTCTCCTCCGGTGGGCATCTCGATCACGGTCCCGTCGCTGAAAATCATTAGCCGCAGGACTAAAGTAGATGCGCGGAGGACTATGGGACCAGCTTACATCAGGACTTCTGGAACGGCTTCGTCGCCTCTGCCCTCTAACATCATCCCTCCGGTCTCGTTCGCGATCTCGGTCTCTTCTACCATCTTCATCTCGTCTGGTTCGTCTCGAGGAGTGGTGGCTTCCTGTTGGCGATGGTGAGCGAGAGTCCCTGTGCCGAGCCATCCTTCGCCCAAATATAGTATAGGTATTTCAACGGGTAGAGCTACTCTTTAGGCAGGATCAAACGACAGGAGGCTAGTTTTCCTTTGCTTCCAAACACGAACAACACAGAGCCACTGTGAGAATGTACGTCCAAATGGCTAGGATTGATGTACGTCCAGTTGATAGGAGGGCGTTGCAGTCAGTCAGTTGCACAGTTGAGGATAATTCCAAAGGTAGACATTTGCGGTAGTTTCGCTTGGCGTGAGATTGAACGCGCACAGACCTTGAAAGTGAAAGCACGTGAGGTAGCCCACCATCTCAGCGTCATTTTACTTGTGCGGCGGCATCAATGCAGCTTTCGTTTGCACAATTAAACCCCCTCCCTATCTACATTCCAATCAATTGATTTCTAAGACCATCCTAATATACAAATCCGCCACACCTTTACTCATCCACAATGCTGTCGAGCATTGGCCGTGCAGCCATCAAGAGAATTGGTGGATTGCACCCCTCTGCAAACAGGTTTCTGGCTAGCACCTGGCAGTCACAATGCGTTGAAGCTCACCAAAATGCTGCAATCATCTCTCGAAGCTCAGCGCGATCGCTCCTAGCGCGTCGCTCATATGCTACAGCGACAAAATCTGCACCGGCCAAGAAGCCTGCTGCGAAAAAAGCAGCTACAAAAAAGCCAGCTGCGAAAAAAACTACAACGACAAAATCTGCAGCTAAGAAGCCCGCGAAGAAAGCTGCGAAGAAACCCGTCAAAAAGGCAAAGGCTAAGGCAAAGGCCAAGCCCAAGCCCAAGCCCAAACCCAGAGCAAAGAAACCATTGACGGAAAGTGTGCAACTTTTCAGAGAGAAGAAGAGGTTGAGGGAGGTGGCACTTCTTGCTGAAGAGCCCAAACACAAACCAACTCAAGCTCGCGCTGTCCACTTACAAGAGACTCTTACTGGGGGCAAGGGCAAAAATGATTTTGTCCGAGTCACTGCGGCGTACAACTCGCTCACCCCAGCAGAAATGGAGGTATGTATATAATGCCCAAGACATGTCTTCCCCATTACACCCCGGACTGAACAATTCATACAGCGTATCAATCAAATCGCGAACCAGAACAAGGCTGCCAATGAGATTGCAATGAAGAAATGGATCGCAACTCATACACCCGATCAGATCCGCGTGGCAAACAATGCTCGGCAATCTTTACGCAAATTGACCGGCAAACAAACACCGAGACCCATTCCTGACGACCGCCAACCTCGCCGTCCAGTACATGCCCTCCTCTTTTTCATCAAAGACAGATATGCATCTGGAGATTTCGCAGGTATAAAAAATCAAGACGCTATGGGCCTGATTGCGAAAGAGTGGAAAGCTTTGGCCCTTGCTCAACGCAAGGTTAGTTCTCTTTAATTTCATCTACCTCCCCTTCTTTCATACTAACGGAAGCCTTCAGACATATGAAGATCAAGCGGCAGCCGATAAACTCCGATACTGGCAAGAAGTCAAGACAGTCTTCAATCGCGAGCCTTCTATGTCTCCGCCTGCTTAGACTTGGGTGTACTGAATCTGTGCCTCAATGTGATGATTTCCATCCACAACTTAGTTCAAACTAAAGGGATGTGAGAGATCTGCATTTGAAGATGCCCCTTTTACTTTTTTTCATGCGCGTTAGACGTTGAACGTATCACGCTACATGTAGGATTAGCATTTGGTGGGAAAACCGGGCAGGCACACTAGCAGAAGATGAACATTTTTTTACGACTCGAAAAGACTTGCTGCTCCTTGTTATGATTATCTTACTTATTTTCCTTCATTCGTCATGTTTGTACAAACCGGTACTTTCTCCGCTTTCTCCTTCTGAGTTCGTTTCCTTTCGCTCTACTCGGCAATAGATCTCTGGTCTGATGGGAGGTGAGGTCAGGAGGGGCGGTACGGAAAAGTATGGTTGGCTATGGTTGGAATGCAATGGTATTTGTAATAAGGACAAGAAATTCAAAGATACCATATTTCTTTAGCATGGTATGAGTCGCGGACGCTTCATTGTGTTCATGCCGCCCTCGACGGAACAAGATGAGCAGATATAACCCACTGTGTGTGTGCATCTTGTCCATTCATAACCTGTAACACTTGCCCTACTTCCTACCTGTGCTTCCTCCTCTCACTCCGCCGCGGTATCTCATCAAGGTATATACAGCACCCTATCTTCTTTATCCGCCACTCCTCTTAACAGCTAGTAAAGTCAAATGCAACGCCCAATCCCATCCCGCTCCATCCTACTACTTACATAGACCTGATATAACGCGCATGTACCAGCTCACCAGCGCCACCTTGAAGACAGAATCGTGACATGAATGTACTGATAAAGGCAGATGGAGTGAGGAAGAACGCCTATGGGCGATATATCTTGTGCAACACCTCTATATAGTCTCCCCTTTGCAGTAGCTTCACGCAGGGCTGAGTACAACTTGATGCATGAATTTCTATATGCATGTTTCGCTTCGTCAAACATAGACATATAAGGAGAGACACGAGCTAAGGCAGACTTGTGCTGTGAAATAGTTGAGATTTAAAGGGGACACTATTTCATAAGCATTTATGTTTATCTATTGTACAGTACGATATAAAAGTCTCAAATCAGATTATGGTGTTGGTGTGCCATCACTAAACTGCCCCGGCGCAACAGTTTAGGACTGTCCGTCGCACTGGAACGATAACCGAGGCGCACAGGACGGACTTCATCGCGAATGCGAACGCGAGATGATGTTTGATCGGCGTTCTCTTTCTTATCCTGGCCTGGAGTTCTGCATGATCGATACAGGAAAAAGGAATAACCATATGCGATGTAATACATACGTATGCAGAGGCAGAGAGGCACTGCAACCGTAACCCTACAGTAACATATCGGAACGACCGAAGCACGCTAAATCGGAAGAGGAAGCAGACCTAGCCATTAGATAATAGACCTGGTCACGTGCATCTACGTTCCAGGTTTTCCTACCGCAACACCAGCCACCTTAGCACGTCATAAAACCCCGATATCACATCAAGATTTTGTTCTCACTTACTGTAGCGAACTACTATCACTTGAAATTTTTTCCGGCCGGACCATTCGACGGCGTGAAGCTACTCGGAAGCTCTCCGAAGAGAAAATCTGGAGATTTTTTCGAAAAGTGTGGGAGAGGCACAGGACTGGTTACGGTGATGTGATTTGACGTAGGTGAGATCTGTATCATTGCATATGCGGCCAACCTGTTGAACATGGGGGGGGGACAAGGGAAGCTATCTCTATCGCAAAAGTCGAATGGCGGTCGTCGCTCAGATAGACAGGGGCTAGAGCTTTATCTTACTGTACTGTATCCGCCTTTTTCAATTGCACCGTGCATAACCGGTCGCCTCCACATCCAAGCTTCCAAGTCAACCTGTTGATACAAGAGTCTCAGCGAAAGCTTGCATGCGCCGAGAGGCATTTCTTGGATATCAAAAGGCTTTTACGTGTAGAGGGCGGAGGATGGAACATTGCTCTGCGGCGCAATGGCATCAAACACCATGGAGACGGGAGACGGGGTAGCGCGATAGGATGGATGGGAAGCCCTCGGGCGAACAAGATGCAAGACGATGCAACCAAATCTCATCCAACTTCCAAGGACCCATAACTCGGCGTGCCGTTTCCATTTCCCATGTCCCATGTCCCATTATTCCCCATACTTGTGTAATGCGCCCGAGCCTTGCTGCAAGCATGCAGACGAACCTGGTGAAGGTACATGGACTAGAGAAAATGGGACATGAGGAATTGCAGAATGGATGCTCATGAATGGTTCAAACGGCCCATCACTAACGAAGAAGATGATGAAGAGAGCCTAGGCTATTACTTGCCTTGCCTCTCTACCCTAGGGGAAAAGTTTCTTTAATTCCGATTTTTTACTTTCTTCTACACAAGCTCACCCACACTCACTCACTCACTCACGCTACGCTACACTACACTCTCACTCACCACACAAACCTACCTCTCATCCACCTCCCCTCATCCTCATCCCACCTTAAAGTACGAACTTTACACTCTCTTGATGTTTTATCTATATCTATATCTTTGAAATATATTTTTATATCTTCATACTGCGTCCATCAGCCTGCCTGTGCACGAGTGATCATTAAGTACTCGTTGCGCAAACACAAACTTCCCTCTTTCCTGGTAACACAGGAAATCTCACAAATCGGATACAATTCGCCGCCATTAATGCAGAGTATACAAATACTCGCCTTTCACCCAACTCACTATTCCCCAATAGTCCAGTAAGTTTCCCATGTCCTATTCGCGTGGCGCAATCATTGCTCCTGTTGCGCCATCTTTTTTCTATTGGCCCGAAAGATAGACATTCTGTGCCCTTTAAAAGTCCTATTCCTCTACATGAATCTTCGTTTCTAACTCTGAACCCTAGTTTCCCCTCTAGAAAATGGCGTTGAATGCCCAAGACACAAAAATGCCACCAAACTACAATTCAAACAACAATGAGACGGTTCTGAACTCGGAGAAGAAAACGGGCGATTTGGAAAGAGACTCGAGTCGAAGCGATGGCGAGGCTGAGAGAAACCACCGTTCGAGGAAAAATGACTCTTGGAAAACCGCATTTGGTTTCTCGGATATCACTGTTGGACCAAGAATTTGCCCCGTTCTGCCACATCTCCAAGGATATGATTTTGGGACAGTAGAGAGTGGAAGTGATCTTCTGGGAAAGCAGATCGAGTTGGAACAGGGCAATGCTATCCAATATCGTACTTGTCATTGGTGGAAGGTATGCTATGTTTGTTTCTTGGGAATGCGCATTTGCTAATGTGTGCTAGACTGCTGCACTTCTCTTCTCCGAGTACATCTGTTTGGCCATTATGTCTTTCCCATACTCCTACGCCACGTTGGGTCTGGTACCAGGTCTCATCTTGACGGTCGTGGTCGCATTGTTTGTTCAGTACACTTCACTCGTTCTTTGGGAGTTCTGTCTTCGTCATCCGGAAGTCAGAGATGTCTGCGATATTGGACAAATGCTCTTCTTTGGAAAGACTTGGGCTTGGTATGCTACGGCGGTCATGTTCATTTTGAACAATACTTTCATTCAGGTACGTACTGTTACCCCTCCAGTTTCTCCCCACATGCACTAATATGTCTAAGGGTCTCCACGTTCTGACTAGCGCTAAATACTTGAATACAATCACCAACCACAGTCAATGTACTGTTGTATTCGCTGTAATCGCAGCGGTCATCTGCTGGGCTTGCTCTTTACCCAGAACTTTCAGCGCTCTCTCAAAGCTAGGAACTGCCTCCGCATTCTTCACATTCATCTCCGTCCTCCTAGCAACTATATTTGCCGGCATCGAAAAACATCCCGCACACTACAACCCAGACCCGAACTACGTCGATCCTGTGACCGGTATCCATGGAGGTGAGCCCATCGTCACAGCTGGCACTCTTTCCAGCGTAACCTTCGTCGCTGGAATGAACGCCTTCCTCAACATCTCCTACACCTTCATCGGACAAATCACCCTGCCCTCCTTCATTGCCGAGATGAAAGACCCCCGCGACTTCCCCAAAGCCCTCTGGCTCGTCACCATCTGCGAGATTATCGTCTTTTGCTGCGTCGGCGCCGTCATCTACGCCTACACCGGTAACCAGTACTACACCGCGCCTGCGTTCGGCTCCCTCGGAAACGAGATCTACAAGAAAGTCTCCTTCTCCTTCATGATCCCCACGCTTATCTTCCTTGGTGTGCTGTACGCTTCCGTCTCCGCCCGCTTCATCTTCTTCCGCATTTTCGAAGGCACAAGACATAAGAGCGAGCACACGGTCATCGGCTGGACCACTTGGGCTGCTATCTTGGCCGCTACATGGGTCGGTGCTTTCATCATCGCTGAAGTCATTCCTTTCTTCTCCGATCTCCTCTCGCTTATGTCTTCGCTTTTCGACTCCTTTTTTGGGTTCATCTTCTGGGGTCTCGCGTATTTCAGGATGCGAAGAGTGGATAATGGCGAAGGATGGCTGCGGAAAACGAGTAAAGTCGGCATGGCGCTTAATGTGTTCATTATTGCTGTGGGCTTACTGTTTTTGGGCGCGGGAACGTATACCAGTGTGCAGAGTATTGTGGATGGTTATGCGGCGGGCACGGTAGGGGGTGTTTTTACTTGTGCTAGTAATGGGCTTTAGGAAATGGGAGGAGAGGGTTGGGTGCGTTGGGTGGGGTGGGTTTGTTCTGGAATATTTGGGGAGTTTATACGTACACATATACAT
>LLKJ01000685.1:0-10505 GCA_002242865.1 Clarireedia sp. CPB17
TCCCTAATCCATCAAAAGTAGTGCCCTCCTCCCACACACATCCCTCTCTCCTCTCCCCCATAACCCTCAAGGCCCCGCATAATCCAATGACACATATCATACTATCTACAAAAAGACGAAGGGATCTCACTCCATGAATTCGTACACAAAAGCTCCAAAGTGAATCAAACCCCCTCGTAAAACGCCCATGCAAACCGAACCAAACTAAACCCAATCGTCATCTTTCCCTTCATTTTAAAATCAAGCCGTATCTTGCTTGCTTCGCTATGCAAAACCACAAAACCTCCGTACGAAATGGAGTCGTCTATTGTCGCGTCTCTTCTTATCCTATCCTGATCTGATCTTCCTCCATTACCGATTTCCTCCCCTATTCATAACTAAACTGCTTCTCGCCTCCCCCCAAAATCTAGTAGTTGAAGCCTCCATAACTCGAATTCCTGGGTCGCATGTTCGGACTATCCGCATAATCCATGTCTTGGTAAACTGTGTTTCTCCGGTCGTCTTCGGGGAGCAGTTCTTTGACTTCCCAGTTATTTTGCTTGACGCCGACGGAGAACTCGAGATCTTCTTTGGTGATGGAGTCCCAGTACTTTTAAACGATTGTGTTAGTAGTGAAGAGCGGGAGAGGTTATGGAATGATTGAATAAGAGAGGGGACATACCTTGTAGATCATCATCACAGCAAGTAAGTTTGTAATAGTAGCAAAGAACAACCCATCCAAATAATGCTGGATGCCGTTGCAAATCTGCTCGCTGAAAGCATAGAGAAGGACTTGTCCGGCGATGAAGAAGAACGCCGCAAAAGCAAGTTCACCTAACGGCCAACGATCCTGCAATGTGTTGACGACGAGAAGCACTTGCATGGTACCGTAGATAGCCAACTCGATAGCAGAGAGGAGGTAGAGCACGACGAACAAGCCGATGGTATTCGCGGGGCCCAGTCCCGCCCAGGAGAAATACGTCGCGAGCGAGATGAGGAAGGTGAGGGTGAACATGGCTAAGCTGATACAGCGAAGCATCCACACAGACATGGGAGTGCCGTCTTCGTATAATTGGAACCCGACGAATCCATTGATGAGCAGACAAACTGTGAGTGCGGACGTAAGGCCATTTTGGATACCAGAGAAGTATGGGTAGGGACCTGTTCCAGGTGGGATAACGCCGGAGTCGAGGAGCAGAGATATGAATGTCAGAAGCATGTATATATAAAAGAAAGTCGTGACTTCTTTCCGGCCTGTATCATTATCATCCCATTAGTATCTATCCATAGCAAAATCCCATCTCCATCCCAACCCCAGCAGGCACAACACAACACATACCAACAGCCGTGAATTTACTCCTCACATGCAAAATCATAATAACCGTCATAATCAGCGCAACAATATGCACGAAGCTCGTCGCACCCTGGAAGATAATCGTGTTGGCGAGCTCGATATTCCGCGCATAGCAATTGGCCTCGATGCCATGGCTCCCCTCAATCGTCGAGATCCTCCCCACCTCGGCGCAGAGGGGCACTGCTGCTTGTTCGCATATCGAATAGAAGTCGCCGAAACCCATCGTGGTGGTGGGTGATGAATAGGTATATTTTGAGGGGGTTGGAGATTGGTTGTTATGCGGGCGCGAGGAATGCCCGCGGGCGAGAAAGATGGGATAGTATTCACGGTTCCAAGTAAAACTGTAGCGAGTGGATAGATGGAATTTGGGTAGCGATATTGGAGATAGCGATCGTGATAGCGAGTGTTTGCGATGCTCTTGGAACAGTGTTTTGATGAAATGCGGTGGTTGTGGATGAGGGTGAGTCGTTCCTGCTTGGGTAAGGGCATTGCACCAATTAGGATCGATAGTCTTGGAATCTCGTATATCCCTGGCGTTGGCGGCGAAACCATTTTTTTCGTATATGTAAAAATAGATTCATAAATTTAAAAGCCTGAGGCACTAAGGAGTTCATTTGAAAAAGTCACATGTCAATATCAGTTGCTAGCACGAAATTCGATATCGGTGGATTTTGGAATGTAACTTGCTCATATGTCGTCGCAACCTGAAATGGAGATGGAGACGGCGCGGGCATTTTGATATGCATCATAAGTCGGGATCATGGTGGTAGGATGTAACATCACGTTCTTCGAGCCTTTTTTACATACACATTTTCATTACAGCACGATTACGAAACCCTTCGAACCAGGACAATGAGGAGGGAAGATGAAGGGCCAGTGCCTGTTGTCCGCTAGATTCAGAGATGGCTGCAAATTAAAGATGCTTGCTTGTTACGGAAAAATCGTCAGTACGTGACAATGGCAAACTCAACATCTTAGCCACAAGGTCTTCATGTCGAGTCTCGGGATGCTTGCCCGGTACAACGGGTGAGACGGGTGTATGCTGCTTGAAATCAAATGAATTTCTGGCTTGCCGGATGTTGCTTCATCCCCTTTTCATTGTCAAAAGACTGCACAAGGCTGTGGCACTGAGGGCGACGTTGGAGGCTGTCACGAAGAAGTTGAGCTTCTCAAAAGGCTTCCTGACATGCACGCATCTGATGACTCCTGATGATGTGTTTGTGGTGTTGAGGTGACAGTCAGTAAGACTCATAGTCTGCCTCCATTTGAGACATTAGCCCTGATCGCTGGTCATGAATATGGGAAGTTGTAAGGTGGAAGACTATCACTTGTAAATTCCACCCTGGCGAGGCAGCCGCCGGTTAAGATCGAAAGGAATTCGGAGATGATCAGTGTGCACTGTGTACAACATGGGTTTCGAGGTGGAATGGCCCGAAAGCGCATTGGCGTTGATGGTTGGCAGAGATGAGTTGGACTGAATAATTTCGAGCTTAAATTGCTGATAAGTCTCGTTGATGAGAGGATCCAGTTTTCGAGATGCTACCTGATGTTGGATGTGCGGCCGTCTGCATTGGAGATGCAATAGCGACATGGGGGTCTTTCATACCGGAGGACATGGTGAACCTACCGGGCAGGTTTGTATTCCTTCCTTTACCGAGTTCGCATTGTAATCCTAACGATCAGCCAGCTTCGGTCAATGATAGCCTGCTTGCATATGACCTGTGAAAGTTTCTTGGATGCCCTTGGAAGGTTTCAGCAGCCGGAGACGGGATGGAAATTTGTTTACCGTGTTGCTCGGTGAGGGGGGCTTTAAGAGTAGCATGACAGGTGGTTGTGGTGTAACCCCGAGGGGCAAAAGTTGGTTAGTAGGTAAAAAGCAAGTACAGCCGGGAAAGTACACGAATGACATGTCGCTTTTTTCTCTTGCTGCTGAGACTTAAAACCACCATAGAACAAGCATCTCTGCATACGACGTCGAACAAGCTGACCGAGCGGATCGCCCAGTTCTGCCATTCTGTATCTCTACGATATTACGTGGGCATGACAATATAGTACAGCCACAAGATGTTATAACAAATTGACTGGCTGTTACCTAGGTGGCCTCAGAACCTTGGAAACAAGTCTCAGATATTGAGATTGAAATGTCATATTCCATGCCGTGGAATTTTGCCGGACCGCAGAGTGCATGATGTGATGTCCGAGTGAGTTCAAGGTCTTTTCTTCTGGACGGCGTTGCTCAGCCTGCTCTAGCATTTGATATTCGATATTGAGAAACGTTTCCATGTTGGAAAATGATGAGTGTCCCACGGATCCTATTGGTACGGCCTGTACGAAGGTGGTACCCACAGCCAAAAAGTATGTTGTAGTGAGTGATTGATTGATTTTTGTTGAATGCTAGATACACTGCACTGCCGAGGACCTCTCGCGATAGTGAGGAAGGCGTAACTTGGACATAAGGGGCTATGAGACTTGTGAAGATCCGAGTGTACCGATAGGTGAGGTTGTATTTCGATGTGCCAATAATCGTTCCATTAGCAGTAGTAACTCCATTGGTAGTGTTGCACACTTGCAGGCCTATGGTGTGAGATAGACAGGTAGATGAATTGATCACTTCGTGAGCCATTTGACCGGACAAGGTAATATACACTTTAGATTTTGTTTTGCTCCATGTTTCGTCCACTTCCAAGCTGAACAAAGCCGATGCCGATACTTCCAGCTATCACGAGAGAAGGTTATATTATCCTGGACAAGTCTCCAGAAAGGTGCACAATGGATACTATACAGATACTATACAGGCACAATAGTAATGGATGGAAATCCCACTCTCCCCACGCTAGACAGCTCGAGCAACGTAGACAGCTCGAACAACGTAGACAGCTCGAGCAACGTAGACAGCTGGGAGGAGCGAAAAACACGAACGGCGCTTGTAGTCCAGATATGATTGCATCTGCAGTGAGCCATAAAATCGGACTTGTACCAAATTCCGGCGTTGCTTTTGACTTCGTCGGCATCTTCCCAGGTGGTGTTTGTTGTATCATGCATCCTGTTTCCGGAAGAGATCTGGCCCTTTTGCTTGCAGTCTTGCTGCTCCTACGTGCCTACTAGTGCAGATGACGAGTTGTTTCTCGTATCGTTACGGTCGTGATACGTAGAGGTAGCCCTAACATCATGGCCCCCCCCAGCGAAAACCAGACATCGGTGTAAAGTAAAACGGTAGCACTTGTTGGGCCCGAAGCTCCGAACCTGGACGTGTAATAAATTTCTCGCCCGTGATGATTGTGAAGATCCTTAGCCGAGGCAACAGGAAGAAGAAAATCTTTCCATTCGGGCACCCATCAGAAATCGATAGATGATGCACTAGGTAGGATACGTGCAAGTTGCACCTCTGTAAAGCTTTGGAATATCCAAGGCTGACCTTGCCCTAGACGATCTTTTCTGCCACTTTAGGTCTCTGCCTGGCCTCAGGGTTAAGAAAAGCTTCACTCGTATTAAACATCAATATATGGTGATAGCATCATACGATCCGTTAGAGGAGCTTCGCATGAGCTAGGTTGCGATGGGCCGGCAATTTTGGCAATAGCCTATCTCAAACAAGAGTTTGACCGTTCTCACCAGATCCATTCAATGAACGAGTGTGCGTCTATGAGAGTAGGGAGAGCGTCACGCTTGCTCCTAGGTTAATACTTCGTCCTTCGTCCCTCGTCCTTCGTACTCCGTACAGTCCGGCAAAATCCTTTGAATCCCTCCTCCGCCCTCCCTCAGATAAACTCTTTCTAGAATGGAGGCGGTGAAAGTGATAGAACCGCGTCGTGCATTTTGCTTGAGAAAGCATGGTTTGATCCAATCAGACTCCGAGTCGTGCTAGACAAGGATGGCTTGGAAAGGCTGCGCCGCAGCCGGAAACCTGAAAAGAGTCGATTAATGGATTAATGAATGCTCCAGGGTTGGTTTCCCCCACCACCAGGAAAAAAAAGAAGAAAGGCTTGAGGGTCGCATGAGCTGTAAGCCTGTAACACGAAATGGTGGAGCACTAGACTGTGATTCTTGGACGATCAAATCATCTATTCCTGCTGGCCTCCTATCTTCGTACAGTGGGTGTTCCGAGAAAACGGCACGCGCGGACATGTGCCTTTGTCGAGCAACGCAACAAGACAAGTCAGACTAATTTGCAAAGCGAGCAGATTTACCGTTTAAGAAGCAGGCAAGATGAGGCAGTGGTGCCATACTTGGAGGGAGGCTGGACCGGATGGAGACGTAGGAGTACAGCGACGGTTAGTCAAATGGAAACATGCGTCGCCCTGGTCCTTTCAATTGCGATTCCTCTAGGAGAAACCAAGAACCAGAATGGCTACTCTATCTCCGTACGAAGCATTCTGACTCAGATGTGTGATGGCGACACATACACACGACACACCTACACGAAGCATAAACGATAGTAGAACAAGTGACATGACATTACTCTCCATCGCAGCCACCATTTCCGCCCCCGCTGCAATATAGACACCACGCTGACCGGCAAGGGAATAGTTGGGATGTAGTGCGGTGGCAGCGGGACAGTTTGTCCATACCTTCCGGCTCTGGCTCTACCAAACCAACCCTCTTCCAACACCAACTACTATCCATCAACGGTGCTAACCCAGGGTATGTTCATGCATCGCGCCCCTCATACAATCCGCATACGGCATGTAGGATGTCAAATTGTCAATGCAGGAAGTAGAGGAAACGCGGGTTGAGAAATGATGTGCTCATATGCTATGGTACTCTTCGTATGTTGGTTTGATCTTCAAATGACCTTCGGCTTGGTGAAATATGGATCCGTCCAACCTCACATTTCGGATCTGCTTCTATTGACTCTAATTCTGGCGCCAGGCGCAAAGGAAGGACGAATTACGTGAAAGGGTAGACGATTTGCCTGCTGTTCTAAAAGTAAATGATGATCTGTAACAGGCATACTACAGTAATACTTCACGGTCAAACACACGGAGGTTATGCTACGAACACTTAGCAGCTACACGGATGAAAGGGGGGCAGTTCGACTCGGCTTCATCACTCCAGGAGGCCAGGATACTTACAACTGGCTTGGCCCAACAATCGATCATTGCCCGTCCCCTCTACAACTAACTTCCCCACCTTTTCCTAAAGCGATACATCTTACTACGTCGTACGCGCTCTGCAAATAAATCACGACTTTTCTCTTACAGCTCACGAGTCGCGTAAAGTGGAAATGATCTAGAGGCCTGGAAGTTTGGCACTGTACCATACAGGTATCTACTAGGTAGGTTACAGCCACTATCAAAGTAGACGGCAAACGGCCGGCTTGCGATGGAACACTATGGCTTGGCTCGCGGACGAAGTTTCGTAGAAAATGGTGGCGAGGCACCAGGAAGGACGCGATCACTACTGTACTGATCAAGTCATCATCAGCACTCGGCAGCCTCCTTCGTCCTCATCCTGTGTATATCTCCACCCTTATACCATCGCCCAACGGCTAAGCTCGAAATGACCCAGGACCAAAACCCAGAACCCAGAACCCAGAACCCAGAAGCAGCTTTGCGTTTGGAGTATCACTACTTTTCTGTGATCGGTCAGTTTCCCGCTCAATAATCATACTTGTAATCATACCCAAGCCAGGATTGGCTTTGGTGGGATGCAATTTAGACCGCTGGAATGTGCGGAACAGCTGGTTTTGCGTTTTCACCCCTTGAAAACCAAAATACGCTCTACACTCTACACACATCGCTGGCTCGAAGACGGCCAGCTAGCAATTAAAACCGTTCAGTACTTGCAATTGGCAGCCAATGCCAGCTGACGGAAGAAACAGGTGTGGATCACAAATGATGAAGGGACCGGAGTCCTGGCAAGATTTGTCACAAATCTGAAATGCAGCCACAAAGCGTAGTAGCGAACAAGGGATACAGAAATCACGGGTCCAAGGGATGGAGAAATGCCGATGATCATCGAGAGAAACTTCGCACTGTTCACAGCCTGATTTACAGAAAGTCAGGCCATCCATAGGTGGCCCCCTTGTACATTATTGGAGTGTAGCCAGCTGCCAGGATCAGATTGGTAGTGTGGGAATCGCGCATGCTCAAGTCGACGACGGATCTTTGCTTACGTAGATTGAGATTCCATTCGGTTAAGCGTTTCTTTTCAGGCAGGTGAGCCCGAGAGAAAAGATCGTGATCGTGATCGTGAGTCAACATAATCTCAACATCATTCCCGCATCGAAGAGGCGAAGAGGCGGTGGAACACAAATCTGCAGCCTGGGACCCCGGAAGTAAATCCCCTCGTTCTCAGCGGAAAAAATCTTTTTCACAGGTCTGGTCCGAGTTGTTGATCTGGTCTCAATGATCCCAACCGGTGTTCGTACAGTAGGTTCTGGCATACATACGAAGTGTACTTTGGATATACTGGGGGGGGGGAGTTAGCTGCTGGTCGGTCCATTTCTTGCCAACACGCAACGACACATAATCTGACCACAGATATCAAAACATCGTCAAGCACTAGGTCGCCAAAATGCTCTGACAGTGTGCACCCAGCAACCCCGAATATGTAACGAGGGAAAGGGTGCTCATATCAATGATATGATAGACGTACGATAATTCTGAAGGGAACAGCCAATAACTATCATTCTCATTAGCTCAATTTAGCTGTATTCAATTCCATTCCTTGGACTCCTTAGCGCACGTCTATCCTCATAATACCGAACACCCTTTGAATGCTCCCACTCCCTTACTTTGCACAGGCACACAGAGTCTCATCAATACCACCAATCATTACCAATCATCTGCTACACCATTGATATCTGGCCGTCAATGCTGCTGCATACGGAGTACTCTTGCGCCGCCGCCAGGCTCAATTGCGAGCGCAGTGGGATGAATGATCAAAAGCCTTGTCATGTCGGTACCAGGAGCCACACGACCGGCGCTTGCGAAGTCTATCCATCCAGAACTTCAACCCCATCGCACGTAAGCATAGCATTAGCCAATATATCCTGGTCGGCTAAGGTCCTACGAGGAAGGACAAGGTCTCTTTTGATTCCAAAGTCAAGGAGCAAAGTGAAAAATGATACTAAGACCAGGCAAGGCTTGCTCAAACTCAACAACATCCATCCATTCATCGTACCATGCTTGGAAAGCTATGCGCGTCCATATTCCGTTTGCACTGCTGCTTACCACCGTTCCACGCGCTGCGCTCCACTACGAATCTAGATACCATTAGACCACCTTTTGATGAATTGGGAGTGCTGCAAGCACAAATCCCCGCTCCTGGTCAATGTCATCCAGTGGACGATTGTCGCCCAGTTTGAGCGTAATGTGCATGCTCATTGCTTACCCTCCTCTGTTTTGGCCTTTACCCTATCCATAATAGTACCTTTTACTTTACTTGTACCACCGGTACTTTATTCGGTGTACCCTATTGTCTATTCCCTCATCTGAAGCAGGGAGATGTTACCACCAATCACCGTTCTCATTGAATGGTTAGATCGCACCAACCTGTTGGATATGTGGGGGGCTGATCGGTAACACAAGCTCTCTTTTAATGATAACGAAACGCCATGAAACCTAATACTTCGTACAGCGAGAATATTATACCTAGACGACCAGTTCCCGGCTGTAGGATGTAGCCGATATTGTGTAGCATCACTAACTGCACCCAGCCATTGTTTCTCGTAGAACCACGGAAGTTACGAAGTGCTAGCCAAAGGCAAAGGACACCTTAGGTAAGTCATAGTCCATTGCAGTTAGAACGGCCGACACCACACCCAAGGGGTACAGGCCACGGCCACGGCCATCTACGTTGAGGTGGCTTTACCTCATTCGATATACCCACACCAGACCCAAGGCAACAAGCTAACAAGCCAACACGATGGAAGCAAAAAAAGGGAAAAGGGCAAGATACACGCAACACACGGAAGGCAACGATCGGGCTTAGGATGGAGACGCGTCCTCGAGCGAGCGAACGAAATGTTCCCTTCAGCCAAAGGAAAAGCAAAAGAACTCTACCGCCAACATCCAGCGAAGCAAAATACCGATCAAGCCTTGCATCGAGCTAAGAAGCATTACATTACTAGGTGGACGGGCTGAGTTCAATCCACCCACAGCTTACACAAAAGGTCTCAGAGCCGTGCCCGTACAATTCTGCCTCGATTCCATTCCTCATTGCCATTGCCAGTTCCATTTCCACAAGTCATATTCGACGATCCATATTAAACTCGGTAAACAGCCAACCGGTCTGAAATCCCATCCTAGCGTGTCCTCTCTTTGCCCCCTTAGTATGCTGAATTGCTGTGCCTAGGTACGGATCCGTGATCTGTTCCGGATATGCCTGCCTGCTTGTTCCTTTCTCAAGGTTGTGGTTATGATCTCAAATTAACTTAACCACACTTTCATATTTTATTGTTCGACCCTTCTTTCTGGACCCCTGCGCATCGTTCATACGCCCGCTTGCTGATTACCACTTGTGCTATTGCTACGTACACTTCGCTTTGGTCCGGTCTGGTCGGTCTGGTCTATGCTTTGCTTTGCACGCACTAGTCTAGGGATTGTGCCCTCTGTCCTTTTTCCCCATTACTGCGCAGTGCAGTGCGCCGGTCCTTACTGGACCTAGCGAACTAACCTAGTTGGTGGATGGATGCTCACTCTTCTCGCTACCTTTTCCTAAGCAGAAACCTTGGAAGCAGCTCCGTGGAAGGGCAGGGCAGGAGAAGGAGAAGGGCGGATCCTTCGTCGCAGCTGTGTCTTTCTCCAACCCTACCGCTAAGCTCCAAACCACCACTTACTACGGATACCCACCACCAATCACCACACGCACACTTTCACCACACATTGGCACACAATAACCACAAACCACCATGAGCACCATCACAATCACCACCTTGCCTTCCTTGCCTTGCCTCGCCTTTGCTTCACCTTACTTACCTTACCTTACTTACTTTTTACGCTTGCCCTCGACTCCCTTACCAAGCTATACCTGGCTCGGCCGGTCGGTCTGTTTGTGACATCAATGGATGGATTGTGATGGATGGTCTGAATACTTTTTCAATCAATCAGCCTCCACTCCACCTTTTTTTTTTACTATTTTCACATTTTCACATTTTTCCATTTTCCATTTTCCATTTTCCACTTTCCACTTCTATTTCCATTCCTATTTCCGTTTCCGTTTCCGTTTC
>LLKJ01000688.1:0-64256 GCA_002242865.1 Clarireedia sp. CPB17
GTTGATGGGGAGCTGAGGGGAGGGGGGATGGAAACGTACTTAAGACGGCGGTGTGGCAGTTTGCGGGGGTGGAGAATGTGATTGCTTGGAGGAAGAGAGGGGCTGCGAGGTGGTGTTTATTGTCTTCTTCGTAGAGATGTGCGAGAGCTGAGTTGTGTGTTAGCTTGACTATTCATTTTCCGGAATAAAGATACACAAACGAACCTTCAAACGTTCCACCCATCTCCTCATCTGACAACCAGCCATCATCTTCAGAACTTAGCCCCGCTTTGCTCCTCCTCCTCTGCTCCCTCAACACCGTCTCCACCGCCCATTCCAAGCTCGCCTCCGCTTTATCCCCCTCCAAAACATACTCCCCCCTATACAGCTCCGCCAACTTAACACTCAACTCGACCATCCTCCTCAGCACCCTCGTCCTCTTCTTCTCCGCCCCCTCCTTGTCCCCATACATCTCTACCCACCTCCCACAATCGCTCTTCATAATCTCCAGCACATCAATCGCCCGCTGATACTTCTGGGTCTTCTCCATCAGCGCCGCGACTTGGAGCTTGATGCCCAGGACCTCATCCGAGAACGGGTCCATGCCAATCTCGTCCGCGATCCGCAGCGCTTCGCGGTAGTACTTTAAGGCGTTTTTCGGCTCCAGCGACATGTTGGTGTAGTACAGCGCTTTGCGCAATTGTTTGGCTACGGGCTCGGGGAACGCGCTGAAAGCTCCGATTATGTAGTTTTTGTAGAAGTGGTTGGCGTAGAAGAGGCCGACGAAGCCCAAGCCTATGCTAGGGGTCTGTTAGAGCTTAATTTGCAACGAGGAGGGGCAATTGGAGGGGGAGGGGTGCCGTACGTGATGAATGCTGCCGTCATGGAGAATGGATAGTGTTTAAAGAGGATTTTGACATTGCGCGTAAAGGAGCCTTTGGACCGGGTCGGCGGTCGTGATTGCGGTCCTACTCCTCTCGGTATTGTTGATTGACATCTGCGCTGCTGTGTCCGTACGCAAATGGGAGTTTGTGGTGTAGCTTGTCGAGGTGGAGCTTGCATTCGCTGTTGACGGAGACATTGTGATGTGCGGGATGAGGCAGACCTCAAAGAGGCGGTTACTCTGGGTGTGAACATCTTGACATTCGATATTCTA
Organism: Clarireedia sp. CPB17; assembly: GCA_002242865.1. Classification (NCBI taxonomy): domain Eukaryota; kingdom Fungi; phylum Ascomycota; class Leotiomycetes; order Helotiales; family Rutstroemiaceae; genus Clarireedia; species Clarireedia sp. CPB17. The sequence goes on from LLKJ01000688.1 coordinate 1,136, forward strand.
CAGAAAATGCCGTTGTGATATGGGAGTCCGAACACAATCGTTGCGAATGTGTAATAGTTTGCAGCTCGAGGAGCCCCATAAGAACTTCCAGCGGGACATTTTCCGAACTTTAGACCCTGGTTCAGATGTCATTGCAGATAGCACGAGCCAATCAACGACGCTACAGTTAGCTACCCCACAACCTCGGCCGCAATCATCATCACGAATTTACTTCTTGGATTCTTCAGCTTGAGAAATAATTTAGCTCTTAACCTTGTTGATATATTCTCTTAAATAGTTCGAAATGGCGGGCAAATTCGAGCCAAAGACTCCAGTCAACCTTGACCCACCGAAACATGACCCTATTACTGTTGAAGAGCTTGCGAAATGCAATGGTATTTACTCTATTACACCTCTCCCCCTTTCTCCTGTTCAGTGAGGGCTAATAGCTTCGCAGGCGTCGACAGTGATAAATGTTATGTTGCCATCAAGGTACTATAATCCGCTATACGTCCCATGGGTGGGATCGCTCATCAAAAAACAGGGAAAAGTCTACGATGTAACAGGAAACAAAGCATACCTTCCTGAGGGTTCCTATCACAGTAAGTGCCCTTACACAGCTCCAGGACTTCCATATTCTCGGCCTATCACTTTAAAAAGTTCCTCTATATGCTAACACCCCGCCGCAGTTTTTGCAGGCCACGATGCGTCTCGCGCGCTGGCTAAAACTTCCACCAGTGCCGATGACGTTTCCCCGGATTGGTACGATTTACCGGAGAAGGAAAAGGGAGTGTTGAATGATTGGAATACCTTTTTCAGCAAGAGATATAATGTTGTTGGGGTTGTTCAGGGGGCTCAGAATTTGGAAAAGGAATAGCAATCCACGGAAGGGAGGGGTGTAGTTCAATCTACTCGGGGAGGGAAATGTCAGTTGTAGATGAAGCTCTACGAGCTTAGAATGGCCATGAATTACGAAACAAGCAAGGAATACTGTTGTCTGAAAAGAACCATCCTCTTAGCAGGCGTAAGGGAACACACATATATATATACAAATGGCTGGTGGTTTTTTGCAATCAAAGCACATGAGAAAGTGGGCGCGGCTTGCATTGGATTACAATCTCTGAGATGGTGTGACTTGTGAATGAGAAGACTTCATGATACTCGCCCAACTGTAGAGCAGGAAATAAAAGGCCATGGCTCTGGATGGTTCTTCTGGACCACTCAGCTAACCCTGGAGAATTGAAGAGTCAATGGATTGATACATGAGGCCGAGTCAATCAGGTACCGGGTGGAGTTAAAAACGACCTCTCGGAAAGGTGCTCTAGCATTCTAAGCCAACTCATCATTTTGTGAGCTGTTACCCCGAAGATGGTTTCGCGATCAATTCAGCGGGTACCTCCGTTTTACTCTTTTAGTCGAAACGTTCACCCTTTGCCACGTTGACAGACATGTGAATATCATTCTAGGTTACCCACGATCGTATAAAGTAGGTCGGCTGAACAGAAGATATGAAAAGAGTCCGACGAGCTCCACTGGGAACCACAGGATTCATAACCTGTTGAACGTAGCAGATGCTGGAAGAGTCTGATCACCTAGCTTGGGATTCAAGTAGACTATTGTAGACATCTTTCACGGCATTGGTGATATAAATATCCAAGAAGATATTTTCCCAAGACGAAGTGTGCCTCGCAATATAAATCAGGAGCGCATCCACAAGCGCTCGCTTCCTTGACGCTTCCCCATACTTAATTGGGATGTGATGTTGAATTAGCTATGCCGATCAAATAAAGAGGATTTGATTGAGACATTACATCACACGATTGAAGAGTGGACGTTGAATAAAGCGCCATCGATCATATTTTTACACGCTCGGGTTCGTTTGGTGGAAGGCTACACTCGCATGGCCTCGCCGGTTGGTCGATGGCCGATGCAACGCAAACGCGCAAAACCTTTCACCATTGCAAGTTTGCTGTAAAAGAGAAGAGAGACTTACTGTCGATCAAGGGCTCTTCATGCTTGTCATCCACCGAAGATCAATCCACTGGATCGGTGGATTGGAGGGCGAACAAACACCCCGCGGTCTAGCGCTCCAGATGCGTATACGAGGTCAGGCATAAAGTACCATGCCATGCATGCATATTTGACGTTGTATAACGTTCTCTGGCATTCTCAACGCATATGTTGTTGAACGTTGCATACATATAGAAACTATTGAAGTCATGGTCGCGGTTGCGGCACGGTCGTTAAGACGAAGAGTTTTCAGGCGTGCTTTGATGGTCAATATTGTGAAAAATCTAAATCTGTCAATCCAGGGTCAGTGAGGCCAGTGAGGTCAGTGAGGTCAGTGAGGCCAACGACGGCTGCTGATCCCGGCCCTATCCCAGCCACTTTTATCCCGAAAACCCCAAATTGCTAGAGTACAGCCACACAATTAATTCCCCGTTGGCCGTTTCAACTCTTTTCTAGCTAGGAAGAAGCCTCAAGGTAGCCATATAGCACGCTTGGCAATAAGATTCCCGCTGTGATTGAGGCCTTTTGGATACTTCTCCCAATACCCATTCTTCTGCTCATTCACCAGATTGGCATGTCGAGCATTGAGGGGTCATGGCTTCACCTTGGCCAACAACCACCCAATAGGAGAAAAGACTGATATGATGGGTGCATTGGGTGGTGTCCCGGTGTGGAGATGTTCTAAAAAAATACGAACAAGATATGCACCGAACAGGGTTTCATTCTCCATGAAGACACAAATGACGATGTTGTTTGCACCAAAACCAGCTGGATGCAGGTCAATGCTTGTCGCAAAGGGTGGGAAACAACTGAGACCTCTGGTAGCGATCAGCAACTAATTGGTATTGTGCATGATGATAATGTAGACCTTGTTCCTGCCTTTCTTCTTTACTTAAAGAGCTGAGTTCATCCCTCCTTCCCCTCATATCATCGTATACCATCTCACCTCACCTCACTTGAGCCAGCCATCTCTTTATCTGCCTACTATCCGAAGCTTTAAAGGTTCATCTACAGGTCCTACATTTACAGGCGCCTGCAAACCTATTCCCTTGACGACTCTACCTATCCAAACTTCCTTCAACTTTCGAGACTTCAAGATGAAGTATCTAATTCCCCTCGCGGCCCTTGCATCAGCTGCTTACGCTGCCGTGATACCACGACAGGATACAGTCTGTACCTTTGTCATGGTAGGGATCAACAACGGATCTTCTGCTGGTGACATCGTCGAGACTACAATTGGGGAGAATCGAATTGGCGGCACTTATTCTCGAGCTGTCTACAGTATCAATGCGAAGGTTCTCACCGATGCAAATGGCAACAACTGCAGCATCTCCTCATCTACTGCGCAATTCCAATGCACTTCGAACTCTACCGCGACACTTTTCACTTTGGGAGACAACAGCGACTTGCTCTACGACGACACCAATGCAAACTTCCTTGCCTGTCCTGCTGATGATGGAAGCCTCAACATATTCAGTGAAGCCAAGAAAGACACCACCGGGTGTAAGAGCATCCAATTGTTATATGGAGGGTTCAGCTGCGCCGCATTAGGTCGCCCTACATCGTCATCGGCTTCCGTCCCATCAGCAACTTCTACTACTTCTCCCAGATCGACGTCCGCAGCAGTATGTCCAAAGAACATCGATTCAGGGTCTTTCCAGTTTCCACACTTGATTGTTCCAACTTCGCCTAATGCTCCCGACTATGCATTTGGCAATTCCTATACTGCTCATATTACCTCCACAAATACTACCCTCTTCAATTTCGATGTGCCTTCTAGCGCCCCATACACCGGCACTTGCGCTCTCATCTTACTCTTCCCTTTTGCTTCGGCCACGCAGTCCGGCTCGTACACATTCACGGGGATTGAAGAAGAAGAGGGACAGAACGGTGGACTCGAATTCGCTCTTCTTTCAGGTATCGCTACTGCGAAGACAACGTATAAGTCAACACCCGCCGTCGCCACGAAATACGGCACCACCAGGATTCTCCCTGGAAACAACTATACTGTTGCAACCTTCCCTTGCCCTGCAGGAAAGGCTGTCACATACAGTGGAAGCAGTGTTGGAGGGGTTGGACTATCATACTTCGAAAACAGCGCACCAAGCGCAATTGGCTTGTACATGGTGCCTTGTGTCTAGGACTGTGCAAGGACTGATCTTGGATCTATTTGGTTATGGCGTAAGGGAAAAGAAAAGTTAATGAATGGCTAATGATAGAGCTAGGATAGCACAGTATATAGTAATGAATACGGGGCATGCGTGGAAGAGGTATGACGAACATGACTTGATGGCAAATGTAGCAGATTGCAAGATCTATTAGGGATGGCATTAGCTTAATGAATAATGATCAATTTATGAACTTGGATAGAGATTGAAGTTATGGTGACTATGTGCTGTGATGCATTACAGTAGCCACTTGTAGATATCAAATACGAAGGGTCAGTTATTTTCAATTTATATTCGTTCACAACCTCGCCATTCTTGCAAGTGTCTTGTGGCGGCCAATGTTGAAGCCTGACATCTTTTTATACGAAGTTGCATATTGTCGGTTGGTTGTCCATCGAGCCTAGCAGCTTGCAATATGTTCAGATCTGGAAGGTTGTTACTGATAGGTCAAATGTTTCTTGACGGAACCTTGACCGCCCGACCTGAGTAGAGAAACGATTGGTGCAGCAGATATTATTACAGTCGGCGTTATTCATTTCTCTTGCCGGAAACATCAAAAACATCAAGATTATCCCGCTGCTTCTTGATTTATCGATATCCGAACCGGAAAAGGGGAATCCAAGCCACAGGAACTCTAGCAGCCTAGTTACCAAGTACACGAGATGGAATAAAAAAGTGGCAGCTTTCCGGCCCAATAGAATGCTAGGAATATACAAGCTTTCCGGGTATATCCCCTCCCCATCTTGCGAAGCAGCCCAGACGGAAACCTTTATTCGGGTATCAATCTGCAAGTCGTTGGAATGGGCAGACGGATGTATTCTGCCATATAATAATGCATGAAGGCCGCTTCTCGCAGGTGCTTTTCGGCAGTATCTCGCGTGAGCAAAAGGTGGCGATTCTCCTATGACGTTTCTGAAGCTATACGAATCGAAAAAGGCATTCAGAATTTCACCAAATTCTCATAACAAAGTCTGAAACGACAACTATGGGGTTGTCCTTCTGTACAGCATTTAGAAGTCATTCAGACATCGAACTCACATCAACACCAGAGATATTTGTGCGTGTAGAGCCGGACAAGGGACCCATCCGGCAATAGCACGGAAAAACGGCATCCACTTTCTGCAAACAAAAATTCTTCAAGCAAATCATATCCTCTAATCAACAACAAGCTTTAACGTTAAGGGCGTGCCGATGAGTGTCTACACTGATTCCATGCAAGCTAGGGCTTGCTAATTGGACCGCCAGACTTGCACTTTACCCTCAGAGCCCAAAGCCGATGCTCAGCCAGTATCGTTATCTTGCCGTAAGGATGAATACGAATTTTTGAGGACTGGGTTGCTATTTGACTCATAGGTTTTCCTCTGTTGCAGGTTCGTGCAATTAAGTGGTTGTTTGTTTCATCTCTGTACATTGTGGTCAATTGCTGAGGAAGTCCCTCGATTAGCCAATTGGTTTGATTACTGGCCTTTCATGCTCCAGAAGGAGTTCTTCAATTTGATCTAGCTATCTTCGAGCTATCTTCTAGCGTACCATGAGAATACATTGTGTCTGTTCAATCACTCTTTGATTCACCAGTACAAACATGTCTTCAAGTCCATACCACCCTGATTCTGAGGAGTCGTCCAAACCATCATCCCCCAAACTACATCCGAGGACATCAGTCGAAGACTCCGACTCCATACATAGCACCACTAGCAGCATTCACCCCGCAAACACCAAACAACAACCTCCACAGCTGACTTCCATTCCCTCTCATATCTCTCACACCCAAGACGCTCCCATCCAACAATACACCTCTTATGTCGAAGTCCCAGACGAAATATACGATCGCATCCCACCGAATCAGAAGATCGTCATCGTAGCTCTTCTCTCTTTCTGCAGTTTCCTTGCGCCAATCTCAAGCACTACAGTTTTGGCGGCAGTGCCTGAAGTAGCTTCGACTTATGGGAGCACGGGAACTGTTATCAATCTGAGTAATGCGTTGTATATGCTGTTCATGGGCCTGAGCCCATGTCTCTGGGGTCCGCTAAGCCAGGTATATGGAAGGAGATGGGTAAGTCAATTTCAGCTTCTCCCACTTCCAGCCAAACATCAGAATCTTTAGACTCGTGATTCTATACTCCCACATATATCAATACATGTATTCGAAGACTACCAGGCTAAAAACCCCACAGATTTGTCTCATAACCTCCTTTCTCTTCTGTGGCTGCTCCATCGGCACCGCGCTCGCCCCCAACCTGCCCGCCTTCTTCATCTTCCGCATTCTAACCGCCTTCCAAGGAACCTCCTTCCTCACCATCGGCGCATCCTGCATCGGCGATATCTACCGGCCTCTCGAGCGCGGCACCGCCATGGGCTGGTTCCTCTCCGGAACACTGATCGGTCCAGCTCTCGGCCCATTCATCGGCGGCATAATCGTCACCTTCCAGTCCTGGCGCGTGATCTTCTGGCTCCAGACTGCGCTTGCGGGGTGTGCTGTTATAGGAGCCTGGTTCCTGCTACCGGAAACTATTCACCGGAAGAAAAAGGATGATTTAGTCGGTTTGGGGTGGAGGAAGAAAGCGGGGGTTTTGTGGGGAATGTTGAATCCGTGGAGAGTGGTGAGGTTGTATAAGTACCCGAATTTGATCATGGTTGCGTTGGCGAGTAGTAGTTTGGTGTGGAATATGTATTCTTTGCTGACGCCTGTATGTCCCTTCCTACCCTGAAGAGAGATCTAGACATGAATCAAGACTAACACATCCCCTCTCTAGATCCGCTACATCCTCAATCCCCGCTTCCACCTCACCACACCCATCCAATCCGGGTTCTTCTACCTCGCCCCCGGCTTCGGTTACATCCTCGGAACCTTTTTCGGCGGCCGCTACAGCGACTACATCACACTCAAATACACCAACCTGCGCGGGTCGCGCGTGCCCGAAGATCGCCTGCGCTCGGCGCTCCCGTTCATGGGGATTGTGATCCCGGCTTGCATGTTGCTGTATGGATGGAGCGTGGAGAAGGATTTCGGCGGCATCCCGTTGCCCGTTGTGATGATGTTTATACAGGGCGTGGCACAGCTGTTTTGTTTTCCGAGTCTGAATACTTATTGTTTGGATGTGATGCAGAGGAGTGGGGCGGAGGTTATTGCGGGGAATTGTGAGTGCTTTTGGTTTTCTTTAGTCTCACTGTGTTATGATCCTCTGTCTTTCTGTGAAGGAAGGACTATCCATGAATCAATCCTCTGCGTGGAAACGATACTGACGGGCAATCTCTCTCTCTAGATATGATACGCTACCTCTTCGCGGCTTTGGGCTCAGCAATGGTTCTGCCTGCGGTGGAAAAGATCGGCGTAGGCTGGTTTAGTACGATTAGCGCGGGATTCTTGGTGATGAGCAGTTTGGCGACGGCGGCGGCTGTGAAGTGGGGACGAAGCTGGAGGGAGGGGGTGGATGCGAAGCAGAGGGCGCAGAGGAAGAAGGTAGCGGATAGAGGGAAGGGGAAAGATGTAGAGAGAGGGGTTGAGGTTGTGGATGTTGAGGAGAATGGGAAAGAAAAGAGGAAAGAGGATGATGATGTTTGACTAGATTTGGTCAACTGGGGGAAAGAAAGTAGATGCAAAAAAAGGAGAGGAACTAGACGAGAGGTGGCAGTGTGTGAAACTGTAAAGAAGGTGGAAAGTGCATTACATTATTACTAGCTAAGCTGGCTTAATAGGAGCTTTAAATATGCTAACCTAAATAGGCCATTAATCGGAGCTTTACGGAGCAAGTGCAGTAATCATTAATGAAAGAAAATGAGGTTTATAACATCAGATGAAACATCTAATGCTTTATACAGTGCTTGAGGGCTTTTACAGCAAGATTTTAGATGGGAATCTTAGAAAGCAAGTGTTATGCCATGAATGGTGTTAAACTACATTCTTTGGGTGCCTCTAGTATGGAGGAGGCGTAGTAATGGGTATAATTTAGAAGGAAAGTGCGTGCAAGGCGGATACCAAGAAGTAGATATCGGGCATGCATTGAAGAGGGCAAATTTACTTGTGTAATAGATTGATTGTTATGATGATCTATGACAGTGACTACAGCAGAATAGTTATGGATAGATAGAATAGGACCTACACGGATTAATGGAGGGTGTAGGGCTCCCCTTTCTTGTTCGGCTACTCATGAGTGATTCCACAAGGGCTAGATAAAGCAACCTATATATAGTAATGAATAAATGACATTAACCAAAACTAATCTTCTGCCTCGTCAAATCTCTAAAGATATCATCCAGGACATTTCTCTTCCTCTTTCCCCCTTCCCTTTCTTCGTCGCCATTACTGATTGTAATATCCTCCTCCTCTCGGTCAAGTTCGTCATCATCTGCTGTCCGCGGTATCCATGCTCTGATCTGACCATCTGAATGAGCAGAGAAAATCCCATCTGCTGGTTCTCTCCATGCTAGTGCTGTTATCCGATTCCTGATATTCCTCTCGCCAGTCCGAGATCGAACAGCTGCTACCGCCGGACCAGGGACTTTCAATCGTTTCAGAAGTTTTCCTTCATGCAACTCGAAAACGAGAATCTCCCTTTCGTTGGGAAAGAAAAGCAGGTCTTGCATTGGCGGGGTCAGGCTCGTCGGAGAAACGAGGATAGGCAGATTCGAAAGATGACCATTCTTCAAAGTAGGACCAAAACTAGCAAGCGTATTCGCACCACTCGCCGCATCCCAGACCCGAACCCGTTCATCATGCGCAGCAGAGACAATGAACCTCCCATCGTCTGTCCAAGTAAGACCGTTCACAGCCCCCATGTGTGCCTTCGCCGTGTTCCTGCCCCGCCGCCCACTCACAGCCGTAACACCTATCGAATCCTCCAAATCCAACAACCCCAAACACCCCGAGCTCTTCCTTATATCCCACAACCGAACTGATCCATCCACACACCCGCTCGCTAACACATGCTCCACAGTCGGATGCCAGACAACGGAAAGCAGAGCGCCGTGATGTCCCGCCAGCGAATGTGTGCTCGCGCCAGATCGGAGATCGACCAGCCGCACTGCCGGGTGCTGCGTCGCGCAAGCCACCAGGAGATGCTGTGCGATGGGCGATAGAGCATGGGTGTATATGATGGAGCCGAGGTCGAAGTCCGCGGAGAGGGCGAGCGTGTCCGTCGAGTAGAGTTTGAGGTGGTGGTCGTATGAGGAGGATAGGAAGGCTGCGGAATCAAAGGGGTAGAAACTTAGATGCGTGATACCAAATTTGTGAGTCGATGCGGTTCTGTGTGGTTGGAGCCCCGAGTCAGTGGGTGCTGGAGAAGTGAGGGGATTAAGGCAGTTTGACAGAAAACTGCACGTACCTAGGCACAGTTCCGGTTGGTCGGAATGTGTATTTTGATGCCCCGGCTGGTAACAGATCGAGATCCCATAGTTTAATGCTTGAGTCGGCACCTCCAGAAAGAAGACTGTTTAAGAGTAAATTAGCTTGGCTTGGGTTCACTCAGGTGTATTAATACTCACATCTTTCCATCAAATCTATCTATCGCTAACGCGTTTACTCCTGTTTGATGCGCCCATAACTTCAGTTCAGTCGGATTCCGATCTCGACTTCTGTCGTCGCCATTGTTACTTATCGCTTTCTCGCCTCCATTGAATTGTAGGTTCGGAACTGGTTGTATCGCATGAAGCAACTGGGAGGTTTGAATGCGCGCGAATGCTTTTGGGTCAAGATTGCCCGTCGACCGATCAAAGAGCAACTGATTCATACATCTGCTATTCACTATCGATGAGATTTTTGGTACAAAGGTAATGAACAATACTTGACGTTGCAAGGCTGAGGTATGAAGTCATTGCGACGCGACAGTGATAGATTACGTGGGATTGGGTTGGCTAGAACCTCCAAAACACTATTTTGAGCTAACATTTTGTCCCGCAGTTACCCTGTCTACAATTTTCTACATCACAATACATAAGACACAGAGAAGTACAGAATGACTTCCAAAGCAGTTTCTCAGGATGCATTTCTCAACCCAGAAGTCGAACAAAATTCAATCGAGGAGGACAAAGTTACAAAGACCAAAAAAGTTTCCGTGTACGATGCAGTCGCAGGTAACACATCACACAACATGCACGCATCGTCGGAGGTAAAGAACATCATTCATTGACATGTTGCGCAGGTCGGATTTCTGCTGCGGGTTTCATCCCTAGGAGGGTAGTTGTCTCCTCAACTCGGGATACTACATCAAGTTCTCTGAGTGCTGTGCCTCCGGAGGCAGTACTGTTTCGGAGCAAGAAGGCACCAACGAGATATGCCGAGTCGGACATCTACTTTGCGAATGAACGAGAGTCGCCGATTGACTTGCCCGAGTCCGACCTCCTAAAGTCTCTACATAGTTATACTTCAGATTTCTACGCACGTGCAACTGCGGATGGAGGGGTGACGGATTGGCGCAGCATGGACGAAACGGCATTGATAGGATTGGGTATTTTGCTGGAAGAAGCCTCGCGCGAAATACTGGGGGAAACGGGAGACCTGACGTTCACGGAAGGAGAAGAATTCAATATCAATACTTCTAGGCATGGCCAAAGGAGCAGCGTGGTCAGCCCATCCCGGAAAGCCAGAAGATCAGCAAAGAGACGACGCATCCTTGACGATCATGCCAATGGAACGGGTTGAAATCAAGACAGTGCAGTCAGCCACTACCAGAGCGTTGGACTTGATTTGGGGTTACTGTCACATCGGGTTTCAGGCGAAAAAACTTATCTTGGACCGCTACATGTCAAGGGTCTAACATGCTCAAAAGAGGTTAACGGAAGATTCTTATCATCGTCAGAAAACCGGTCAGGATGACGGGTAGATTTCAACTAGTGGTTGCTTTACCTCTCTCCCCAGCAACCAAAATACGATTAGGATCACCGGTTTTGTGGCGTATGATTATATTTTCTTCTTTTATACCCTCCACCACTAGGGCATAATGTCGGATCGCAAAATATGGTTCGCCGGCTGCAATCCAAGCCGGCCGAACTAAGCAAAGCATCTCGGTATGTTCGGCTGCTCATGCGGATGATGTCTCGCCGTACTCCTCCGCCTTGACACAGGGAGGGATCTAGTACGCCCAAGCAGAAATCTCGTGCAACATCGGTTGTGGATGCATTCCTCTCATTTGACATGTCGGACTGAGTAAGCGTGCATGAGATTGGGTGGTGTTACACCGACATTTACGCTTACATATATGTAATGCAAGTACAGGACAATAAAAAAGCTCGGCAGAAACGAATTCCCATCAATAAACTTTTTTGGTGAGGTAGGATGCGGATTCGGTCTTTTCGCTTGAGGCGCGAGAGAAGAGGTTATTCTCCACCCTACACGTGGGGAAAAGGTCCGTTGCAGGAATACCCGTCTAGTGTTCGGCCAATAAGGCGCGTGTATATTGAGATGCACGTGTAAGTCTGGCACATTTCGTTTGGAGGGTCGGTTCATGGAGGCTGGGAAAGCCGTTTTTCGGGCAAAGGCAGCAGCCTACTGTACGTATTTGGAATCTGGAGTACAGCAAGCGGGCAGGCAAGCAAGCACGCAAGCGACAGGATGGACACGACACGAGACGACAGAGTTCAGGATAGTTTTTCTGATAGCATGCAAGGGTAGCCTTTTCCCTGTGAAATACAAATGAAAGGATGCAGATCAATCTAAAGTTCACTACACCTCGTGTACTGCCACTATCAATCGTTGACCGGGAAAATCCAGATATACAGTACGTTCTATTCGCCTCTCCAAATCAGCTAACCGCACAAGAAATCGACTCGTCGAAAACGATATCTCACTCTATTGGTCAGTTCGGACGGCAAACAAACAAACAACATTTTCAAGGCCGACGATTAACCCACATCTTCATCTCGTTTCTCTTCAATAATATTGAACACCTCCATGTCAGGGCACAAATCACATGGCACCTCTTGCTTTTATCCGTAACGCCTTATCTCCCATCTACTGGATTCTTGGCCTTGGCTTGAAGGATGTGCATATCAGCCTCCTCAGAAGGGGGGCAGGAGGGAAACTAGTGATCAATCGCAAATTTCCCCGTCCCCCGTCCCTCCGAAACCTATCCGATATTTGTTCTGCTGCCTATCCTATCTACGAACGTATAGTATAGTACTTGTAGTAGATATGTATCTAAAGTCGTTTGAGCATAGCATAGAATTTGTGCAAAAAAGCGGTGAGGTTATATGCGGTCAATGAATGAATGAAGCATCTGTGAAGTGTTAGAGAGATAGGACCCCGTGCATGATGTCGACATGTCAGATGATGAAGTCTGGAGGATCAGGAACTAATCAACCGTATCTGTGATACCATGCGACGTTAGAAGAACGAGGGATTGCGAATCTGAACGAGCGAGCAAGCGAATGCGAAGAGGATCTTCCATCTGTGGCATGATTATGGGCTTTTTTACGGATGAGAGATAGATAAGAAAGAGTGCGGCACCGCTGGGTAGTTAGCTCTAAGAATGTACATTGTACTGCCGGCAGCGAGTGGTATTCGGGCAGCAATACTCGTACTTGTATGTACTATGTATCCTTTTATCTTGATATCTAGCTCATCTACTGGATCTCTAGAACTTTCAACCAAGGCAATGCTGGTATCTAGCCATATGGTTGTCTATCCACAGCTTAACTTAACGTAGAACTCAACCCGCCTTAGTCCAAAGCTTCATTTCCTTCCAGAAGGGACAGCGAAGCAGCTGAAGAGTGGATTGGAGTGGAGTGAGCTTGTATGATTTTGAGTTCGCTTTTGGGCCGAAGCGCGACGACCAACCTATTTTGCATGACTGCTGTCCAGCAGCCTCAGCTGGTCTTGGGTATCGTGGATCGTGAATCGTGCAGTGGAAATCTCTGAATCTGAAATTGTATGATCGTCAGTCTAATTTTTTACCTTGGCGTGGCTTCGTTCCCACTTCTTGGTGGCGGTGAAAAAGGAGCCGACGATGGTGCGGTGGTGGCGATGGGGAGCTGGAGATTTTCAATTGGGGATCTACTTTTAAGGGTTCGCTGGCTGGCTGCCGTGGCTGGAATAGGTATCGCTATGTTGTACCCGTATATTCGTAAGCTGTACCAGTAAGTAGGTGGGCATCGCTGTCTTGTCTTGATTGACAGTCAGCTAATGCCCGACGCGAGTGAGCCTGCCTTGCGTTGCCCTACTTGATTGCTTGCGTGTGTTGCCCTGCTACACACAGGCGGCAATTGCAGGACTTTTGGGTCGATCGGAGACTTTCTTTTGCTTTCATCGCTTCGGGATTTGGAGATCGGGATGTAGCACCCGGTGTTTTTTCCATCTCACCGTCAGGCTATCCGGTCCTATAGATGCCAGATAATCATCAAGAGGTCTCATTCTCCTTTGGTGCGTTGGAAGATTCGGGGACCTGACGATGACACAGTAGTGCCATACTTTTACAGTTTCAATCAAGATACATAGGATATTGTACTTCGTACGGTAGCAAGAAGGAAAATCCTCGACGGGACCATGAGACCATGACTCGAGTTAGCCGAGCTAAAAGCCAGTTGTGGATTCGCTCCGTGCCGAATATCACTTTTTCCCTCCTCGTACCGTATGGTAGTCAGCTCACTATTGAAGTGACTTGTCAGGAACAGAAATGTGATTGGCTCAGCGACTGGAACCGTTTAAATTCGTTTCCCCCGCTTTTTGACTTTCCTGCTCTGCTTGTTCTTGTTGACGCGAAAATACACAACGAGCAAGATGAAATCACGGATACACCTCCTCTGCGTCACGTTCGTCGCGTTTTGTCACTTCGTGGGAGAAACAGCTTGGCTGGGAAACAGGGCGGCTTGTATGATCATCATCGCATCGCTATTCCCAATCACTTTACTTTACCATGTTCAATGTTACCATGCTACCATTGCATTACAGTACATATCCCGGCGCTTTGATAACGCCCCATTTTACAACATGACAAGGGGGATGCAAGTCCGAGCGAGGGAGAATGAGCGCCGACTGGCCACTTCTTTTCCCACGCTTTCTGCGAAGGACGAAGGACGAAGGACGAAGATGGAGGGAAGGAAAAGCTAAAGGGAAGAAGCTGTTTCTAGAAGCAAGAAAACTAATCGTATCATTTTCCCACAACCTCGCGCCTCCAGTTTCTTTTGGTGAGGTGCACGGATTAAAAGAGGGGCTCGAAGGATTCTGCTGCTGGAGCTCGAGCTTCATCTGGTCCTCCCATGCCCGAGGTCTCGGTATGTACCTTGACAAGGAGGCCTGTCTGGTAAACTGACCTGGGTAGGGGAGATTACCGTGCTTTACTTGTGCTTTGTTTGTCCGCTTGGAGGAGTCATGGACAGAAAATATTGGGTGCGAAAGGAGATTGACTGGCTGCAAATGTTGCAAAATTTGTCACTGAAGTGCAGCAGTCGTTCCTAGTAATATGCTCAAGTACATCATATCGATGCTTCCCATCGGTATTTACCGCTATGAAAAATAGCATGCAGGATATAGACAGATTCGTCAATTTTGTATCATCATAATAACGAATGCGACGACGCAGACCTGTAACTTACTCGTAAAACATACCTAAACAGTATGGTCATAAGACTTTTCCCCTCTCCATTCGTTTGGAGGCTGACGTCCGGAAGAGGACTCACCCTATGCTTGGCAAGCAAATAAGTGTTACGCCTCTTTCTTTCCTCGGGGTAGAGAAGTTGGGGTTCTAGATGCAACAGCAAATCAGATCCATTGTACGTCGTAGGCGTAAAACATGGGAAATTCCTACCATGTACGTCTGTAGTACGGATAAGGCCAGACGAGATGGGGAGAGGGAGAGCGAAGGAAGACTGGAGTAAACCCCTCGCTCGATGTTGGCTACACCCCTCCCCGGTTTCTCGCTGCTGACAGACTAGGGAGATTATCATCACCAACTTGTCCTAGTTATTTTTCGTGTGTTTCTAGAGCTCGTCTCTGTAGATCCGTATAGTCTAGGAGAGAAGGGGGTGTATGATTGGTGGTTGTTATTCGAGCTTTATCTTCAGACTGTAGGGTTTCTTTCCTGAAATTAACCGTCGGGTGCTGGTTTGTCCGGTTGTCGGCTTTGTGAAGATATGTTGTACTTGCTTTGCTGTTGGTACGTATGTGAAGAAGACTAGCTCTGCTTTGAGGTTGAGTTACTGAGCACAACCTGCGCAATTCGCGTCGCATGTCGGTAGATTTTACCATTGAAGAGGTGGTCTTAACTCAATTGCTCTAGGCCACTGCCATGAAAGATGCCCGGAAAGAAGGTCGATGAGATTCTCTTCTATTCTTCCTTCTAGACTTCTAGATGAGTGGCCAGATGCTGATAACTTTCGTATTCATCTCGGTACCAGATGGCGAAGCAGAAACACAGAAAACCATATTACCCAAAGAGGAATCGTGTACGAGTAGGGGTAGCACTGACAACAGTGGGATGTTCAGGACAGCCAGGATGAATAAGTGATAGCTACAGGCATTACCTCTGGGAAAGGTTATTATTGTCAATTTGATATCAGCCCTTCCAATTGTCCATTTTCGATTCTTGGGCATACACCCTCTTGAGGTTCTACCTATTATTCATACATGCTTCACATAATTCATCTTTTTGTGGGTCATACAAATATGCAAAATACTGCAAACTGCAAGCCCTCTTATACACTTACAGCTTTCCCCTGGTTACCTTAGTTCTTCCAGAATTCACTGACCTCCAAGAACCCTGACCAACCCACATAAACCATATATCGCCTATTCTCGGGTAGTTGACACCGGGTTACTGGACACGCCGCTGCTGGCAACAGAGCACTGGACACTGGATACCGGATACTGGACAGCAAGAGATCGGACAGCGAGAATCCGTTCCTCACTACACTGCATGCATACTACTGTATTCCTTGAAGTTTGAGAGCACGAGTAAGAGTGAGACAGAAAATAAAGAAAAGCGGCAAGATCACCTGTATAGGAAAAGACGACGGCGAAGCAACTATCAACAACGACGACGTCTTGGATAATCGGCGAACCAACTCCAACTCCCATTGCACACCACATCTTCAACGGCTTTCGACTTGAGGCGTGTACTTTCCATAGTCGCACAAGGAAAACCAAAAAGAAGACATCTTCTGTGCGGTCACGAAGACACGGGTTGGTACGTCAATTTGGGTGCCTACTTGCATGATCCTCTCCTCCTCTTCCCTTGAGTTATCTTCACCTATTGCGTATCAGAGTTGGATGGAAAGTTTGCTTTGTTATCGCTTTGGTTGCCGATGTTGGCTGTTTCTCTACCTGTGTTGTGCTGTGCTGTATTTCCCCAGTTCCCCATTTCTTCTCTATAGAGTATAAGCAGTGAGCAGTGAGCAGTGAGTAGTGAGCATCAAGTATAAGCAAACCATCATCGGTCAACGCATTTCCAATTATTACTTAACAAACAAACAATCTGCCGATTTTAGGCTAGAATGCGAAGGGCATAGAGCAGAGAGATGTGGAGAGAATCCTAACCTTTCTTTTTTTGATTTGTTTCTCTTGGAAGGTATTTTATCAGCATTTGTATCTGCATCTGCACTTGCGACTGCG
Source organism: Clarireedia sp. CPB17 (assembly GCA_002242865.1). Taxonomy (NCBI): domain Eukaryota; kingdom Fungi; phylum Ascomycota; class Leotiomycetes; order Helotiales; family Rutstroemiaceae; genus Clarireedia; species Clarireedia sp. CPB17. The sequence goes on from LLKJ01000688.1 coordinate 17,831, forward strand.
ACTGCGACTGCCACTGCGATTTGCATTAGCATTGATATTGGCCCTTTTATTTGGCTTCCATTTACTTTTACACCTCCTAGCACAGCACTTTACAGTCAGCGACTCAGCAGATCAATCATAGCATCAGTCTATCCGGGTGCTTTGATCTCTCTAACAACACACCAGAATTCGGCAGGCCAAAGGCAGACTCCCAGCACACAACACATAGCACGCAGCACCGCACGCTTGAGCCTTGAGCAACTTGACTTTGCCCACGTCCCCTTCCCGTACCTCCACTCTTTCCATCCCGTCCTTTGTTTCGTTCGTCACTGCGACTTGGTACTCTCCGCGAAAAAGACCAAAAGGGTCGAAAAGGGCCAAAAAGTGCCAGAAAATACCACGCACTACCTACGCTACTGCCGCTACTACCGCTCCGACAATATACTTCTTCGGCTTTGGGCCAGGGATTCTACTTTCCCACCCTCCGAACCTGGAATCCTAGCTTCCGCGCTTCCTTCACCTACTAGCCGTACACCTTGCACCTGGCACACCTGGCACCCAGCACCCAGCACCTTGCACCTGGCGCCGGGGCTCCTTGCACTTCCACCTTCCACCCTCCACCCGACACCTTCCATACCTTACACTTACTGTACACTTACACCTTACCCCCCCAAAAAGAAGCTTCCCATTCCGCACCAGCTTTCCCCTCCCAGATATAAGCCTGTGCAACTTTTTCCTTCACAAACTCCTCGCTCCAGAAAAGAAGAGAAGGGGGCAAAGAGGGCACAGAGGACCAAAAGAGCATACACATCCGTTATATTTTGATTGTTGATCTTTTGCCGCATAAGGTGGAAACTAGTTTCATAGGTATGGTGCTCCGAATTTCCTCTCCATGGGTTATCCTTCCCTACGGCGCGCGTCTTGCGTCCTGCTCTCTCGCGCAAAAAATTTCATGCCCTTCGGTGGCTCAACGTTTTATTTGCTTAGGTACCGGGACGGGGGCAAGCTTAGTAGCTTGCTTTGCATAGATACTTTGGTCCTTTTGCGCTTTACCGTCTGGTAGCTATGGCTAATCTTCGAAAAACTCTATTCTAGCACTCCCAGATACGCCAGACTCAGTTTACTGTTTACTCATACGAACCACGAACCACGAACTACGAAACTACGACCACGACTACAAATACGATACGCAGCATACGATTCCGACCGACAGACCGACCGACTTCCAGTTGCGCCGCATCTCGTTACATCACACATATGATTACCTACACGTCAGTCCCGTAATACATACCAGCGCAGATGATGCTCCACTGAGCTGCTTTACGCCTCTGTGTTCTCCTCCAACCTGTAAGAAGCCGCCGCGCTTGACCGTCGTCCATGGCCGTTGCTGCTGTGGCCGCTTGACATTTGTGTGAACCGCCATGATGGACAATGGGCAGCCGGATCCAAAGAGACCTAGAATAGGTCCTGGTCCTGGGTCCTGGCCGATCGAGCAGCCCAACCAACCCAACCATTCAAGGGCTCTGCCCCCTCCTCTACAACCTCCATACAATAGTGGTCCGTTCTCGCGGTCTGACCCTCATTCAAATCCCCTCGATAGACGACCACCCCCACATGCAAATTATCAAGAGCATACAGACCCTCATCGCCCAAATTCTGCTCACTCGCACGTCTACCATAATATACATAATCAACATCCTGCCATACCTCCATTCAATGGGCACAATGGTCACAATGCCCCTCGAGACCCTGTGGTAAAGCCTGAAGTTGCGGATGAACCACCACCACATAGACCGCCGCCCACAACCAACGGTTCAGATCACCATGTAAATGCACCTTATGACGACAGAGGAAGGCCATACCCTCCCAAATTCGATCAAGCGCCGCCCTCCCAACCTCATTATCCCATGTATCCGCCTCAACCTCCGCCGCCGTCAACGAGCCCCATGACTACTCCTACCTACGATGGTCCAGTGCAGATGTACGGCCCTCCACCTCACCAAACTCCGTCGCGAGAACAATATCCTGTGGCGCAATACGCACAACCCATCAAACCTCGGAAGGCACAGCGTGCAGCTCAGGCATGCGACAGCTGTCGCAATTTGAAGGCGAAATGTGATGAAGGGAGACCGTCATGTGGTAGTTGCAAAGAAAAGAGCTTTGAGTGTCATTACCGGGATCCACCGCCCAAGCCGTATGTTTGATTTGATCTTGAATGTGCTGCAATGCTAACTTGACCAGGATCGATAAAGCTTCGACTGATATAATAGAGGGCCTGCTGCGACTACAGAATCGAACCGAAGACTTGTTTAAGATGTTATCAGACGGGCTGAAAGGTTTGAATGACAAGGTCGAACGCATGCAGGATGCAAATAACAATTCCCTTGTCCAGCCCATAACCAGGACCATGTCCGGATCTGTAATGAAAAAGGAAGTCCCAGATCGATTGTCTTTAGCCAATCTCGATACGTCGTTCCACGGCACGGTAGACATGATGGATCAGTCAGGCATGCCCCAAGCATCTCCATTCACTCCAGCTCCTGTTGAACCACCAGCAGCAGATCTTATATCCACCCCGGGCGAGGAAGAAGATGAGGAAGAGAATGGAGAAATTGTGACTCCGGGGCAAGCTTTAATTCCGGTGAACCATACAACCGGTGCGGCACGATTACTGCTCGTAGGCGCTATCCGGCGGATGATAGAAGGAGGAGGCGGTTTTCCGAAAAGAGGCAAGGATGAGAAGTATCCCATGTTACAAGAAGAAAGACGTGGACTTCTTAGACTTTTTGGGCGTGGTGAGGGCACAGATCTAGCTCAAGGCTACGATCGAGATCCTTTGACAGATCATGGCCCAGATACTGCTCCTACAGAAACCGATGTACCCTCTCCACCCGGAGAAGAGTGGGGCCAACTAGGTGGAATGACTCCACCGCACAGTGCGCCAGATTATCCTCCGCCAGTGGTTGGTAGTATCATGTCAGATGGTATGCCAGATTTCCGTAGAGCTACGGTTCTTGAGCTAGTCAAAAGTTACAAGGAGCACATTAACATCATGCATCCGCTTCTGGCGCCGGCACGACTTGACGCCTTAATTGAGTCTTTCCTGAAGTCAATACCAGGTGATTCCGCGAAGCCAAAACAGATTCAGAACTTGACATCGCAACATGCAGGGTTTGTAAGTATGAATATGAAGCCACCTGAGAGTCCAGGTGCAAAACGAAAGAGATCTCCAGGAGCGGACTTACCTGATATCCCCTATGGTCATGGAGCTCTCAAACCAGGACACCCAAGTCGTTCGATTAGCACTGCTCTGGTTCTGGTGGTTCTAGCTCTAGGCAAAATATGTCAAGAAAAAGGAAAGATCCCAGAACTTCCTTCGGATAGAGAGAGTGATAGTGCTTGGGGGCATATCAATTCGCCGCTCATCCGAAACGGCGGCCATCCATCCCCTGTTCAGAGCTCGCCAAGTTTATCCGATCTGGCTTCTCCTCAGGAAGGCCCAGATCGTGCTTTCTATTCGCGCAGTCGTAGAACCTCCATGGAATACAGTGATCCATTACCCAGGAGTGGCTTCAAGCCCAGAAATGTGGACGTTATCCCAGGTTTAGCATATTTTGCGCTTGCTACGGATATCATTGGAAACCAACTTGCAGGGAATAGTCTGCAGCACGTGCACGTGAACATCCTGGCGGGATTGTACCACGGACAACTTGCAAGGGTTTTGGAGAGTCATTCTTACATTTATCAGGCTTGCAGGGCTTTGCAGGTTATCTTAAGACCGTAAGTCATAGTTCGAATTTGGTCACTTTGCAGGTAACAATGCTAATTATCCTCAGAAAACTGGATCGCTTCAAAAAGCTGAAGGAATCCAATGGTATTGTGCCGGTGAAGGACAACCCGCTGATTGTTGCGTTCTGGTCTTGCTTGCAATTGGAAAGGTATTGTTCTCCTCGGCATAGCAAATCATTCAAATAACAATTGCTAATACATGCGACAGTGATATCGTGGCTGAGTTACCATGTCCGCATTCTGGTATTCTCGCGTATGAAGAAGACATGCCTAGTCCGAATTTAACAGACGCGATCGAAATCGAAGGATTTCAGTACAATGTCTTCCTCAACTACTCACACCAGCTTTATGCGCGCAAGCATCTCAATCAATTGCACAACATGTTCTACAAGCCTGATAATGGTAAGCATCTCGATTAGGCCACTAGAGATTAAATACTGACAACATATTCAGATTCTCAATTCCCTTCAGTCTACGTCGGAAAAGAGCCAAAACATTTCATGACGATTGAAGCTGTTGAGGCGAATATCAAATTTTTGATGACATGGAAGGAAGACGACCCTCTCCCAACAAATATCCTCGATGCACGGATGAGAGCCAAATTCTTTGGTGCGGAAGTCATCACGTACAGACATTTCGTTCTCAAGATTCTCGAACATTCCGAGGCGAGATCACGGAACATGGAGCCCGCTACCGACGAATTCCGAGAGAATGTCCGAGTACCAAGCATCAACAAGAATGACAGAACACACGAAATCCATCCGCAAGCATTAATATATGCGAAACGAGGTCTGAAAGCACTAATCCAAAGTACTACTGCATTCCATGGATTGGGAGAAGGTAGACTCATTGTCACCAATGTTTGGGGCACTGCACATGCGTAAGTTCATTTCTATCGGTTCCGTTTTACACAGTCGTCATTGTTGCTAACACGGGCTTACAGGCAATGGGGTAACATGCTCGTTCTGCAAGCAGCATGGAATGATGACATTCTCAGACCATTATTCGAAGGCCTACTCACCCAAGCCGAACTCGCTCGGCTCTTGGAGAGAACTCTTCGATTCCTCGGGATCGTAGCAACACGCTCCTCTGCCCTCTACACCGATATCAAAATTCTCGTGAACGCCGGAAAATTCACCGGTCTCCTTGACAACTCCGCTCAGGCACGTAATTATTTATATTCTTCTCAGGGCTACACTAGCTTTTCTAGTTCCTTGAGTTGATTTGGCATTGGCCCGAAAATCAAATCCAACTCTACATCTTTTCATACGGCCTCCTCATCCACATCCTCATCCTGATCTACTACTTTATCTACCTTTCGACTTTCAATGTCTGAATCGTGTATGAGTAGTTACTGATAGATCCTTTTACAGTTGAAGTTGAAATCATCATATTGGTTGGGTTGGCAGGCCGCTGGATTCATCTGATTGGATTTCTGGCTTCTTGCAATCCCCAACTACTTTATATGTACCTTATATACCATCTACCAGCTACCATCATCTTCCTACCTATATTATTATCATATACCAAACATATATCTGTCTTTTTATTTATTTTACCAATCATCTTATATACACTCTTGAGCGGCGACTTGATGGCTTTTTGGGCTACTCTACTACTACATTGGGCGGGATTACATCGTTGCATTTACAAATATCAAGGCGGTTGTTATTTTTATTTTGTTGGGTCTGCGTTTAAGTTTATACGTTTCCTATCACCATCATCATTATTATTATTATCACATGGATGGCAAGGGAGAAGGGAAAGCTATCAAAGTTTTTTGTTCGTTCGCTCGCATCCTTATCATCATCATCATTATCTTTAGATGAAAAAGTCTGTTTGAAGAAATGTACCCACATAAAGAATGGTCTGCGGGTGCGGTGGATAGGATGGGTGGGATGGATGGATGGATGGATATAAGAGTGGCATAATTTGGGGATCATTTTTCGTATGTTTTTGTATATGTTTTGTATGTTGTTGGTTGCATTTGAATGAGCGTAGGTTTGTTGTTGGTTTAGTTATATTAGTCAGGTCGAACCAAATCAAGTCAAGTTGGTCAAGTCAAGTCAAGTCACTGTTTTGTTGTGTTGTGTGCTGTGTTGTGTTATGTAAATTGAGAAGAACGGAATTTGAGAGTTGAGAGTTGGATATAATGAGAGTATGGGTCTACTTGGGGGGATTAGGTTGTATTAGATGGTGTATATATGGTTTGTTGGCTTGCTTGCTTGCTTGCTGAGATGTTTATGTTATTGAATTGTGCGTCTTTGGTGGGAGAGAAGTGATTGAGGAGGGTGTATTGAAGTTGTTGCTATTGAAGTTGAAGCTGGAGCTGACTTTCATCTAATATATGTCGAGGAGAATGAAGAAAGAGAAGATGATGGTAAGGGGAAAGAAAGTCTCGAGGAGAAACTGCGAGAGCGGACTTCATGAACTACATGTATGTATATATGAGATGAAATGTATATACAATGGGGGGCTGATATAGTCAGCTAGTTGGTTAAATATCAATCATTTCTCCAAGTCTAGATGTGAGAGAATGTTTGGAATTAGAATGAAATGAATTAATGAATAGGAGTAGGTGAATGAGTGGTTATTGTGAGAATATAGTCACGGGATGAATAATTGGGAATGGGGAGGTACTGTGTGGTTTGCAGGACCTGGAATTATAGATAAAATAAGTTTGGGAGGTTGGTGGCTCGGGGAAAGTTGGCGAGGGTTGATATGTTTGGGGGATCGGTGAGGGTTGATGAGTGTGTAGATAGTGAATTTGGATAAACTATATATGGTGCCAACGGCGGCTAAGTTAGATGAATAGATAGGTGCATTCATGGTTGATATTGATTGTATATGCATCCCCCCGCTAGTCTGGTTAGGTAGGGAGGTTGAATTGTTGGAGAGAGAGTTGTGAATGGTCATTACTAGGTACTCGGTGAGAAAGAGGTGTGGGAAAGGAAGAGAATAATAGAGTGGGAGGGGTTAGGCGGATGAGGACTTTAAGGGTTGACGGGTGGCTGCATGGTGGCTGAAGGGGGTGGGGAGGGGTAGGAAATTGGAGAGAGAGGGGTAGGAGACGGGTAGCGTGTGTAGAGGGGTGAGGCGCTGGTTTGTGGTAGATTATCGAGGAGTGGAAAGGACATAAGTACTCGGGATTAGTTTGGGAATATTGACAAAGGGTACAAAGGAGATATTTTTAAGTGTAGTTGGCTCTGGTGAGATAGCAAAGTAGCTGAAACATGATTCGAAGATAGGAAAGGTATGAATCCTGAAGCGTCGGAATAAAAATAGACAGTACAGAAGCTGGAGAAGAGGGGAGATTACAAGGTAAGTATCTCATCAACCATACCAAATCAAAGAGCGATCCATATACATAAAACCCTCCTCGCAACTAGCCAGTCGATACCAAAGACCTAACCGATGCAAACAATGCTCTAAGCAGGCAAAAAACACGGCTCGGCACAGGGTGCTATCGGCAAAATCTGTATAATGGAAAAAGAAACAACAACTCATATTGGTGTCTGGGCATCAGAACCAGAAGGATTGGAGAATGGTGAAGAAGTTAAAGTGGAGCATTGGCGGGATCGATGCTCAAGCTGGACGGCGGTGCGTGAAAGCATAGAAAGGGCACAGGAATAGAAATTAGAAGCTCACTTTCTCGGCATGGTATTGGCCAGCACGAAGCCGGTTTTTATGGTGCCTGGGAGGAGGAAACATGGGTTGAGATATCTTTGAAATCGATGTGATTTCACGAGTTGTTCTTGCTTGTTTGTGAACTCTTTTCGGCTGGGATAGATCATCTCAGATCAGATCTTTGCAGTGAACTAGCTCTCGATCTACGCAGAGTTATGAGAGCTGGATAGTCCCACTACCGTTGAGACAACGACTTGATTTTAGTAGTTAGAATAGGTACGTTTCTTGTGAATCTATGCACAACCTCCTATTTCCAAACTTGCAGCCAACAACACCTCAGATTCACAGACCACGAAGCAATCGAACCGCAGGTCCCCTCCGAGTGCGTTTTATATAGAATAATGGCCACTTGCCACATACACTGCGATACTTCGGAATAAAGTACCTCGAGTCGAAGACTATCATGGGAGAAGAGAGCAAGGTGCGAGATCCGGATCCAAGGCAAGATATCGATATCATCTTTTTCAGATGGAGTGGTTCACATATGAGATATGGAGGCTACAGGAGAGAATTGAATGGAGAGATTTGAGGGCCAGAGAGCTAGGTGAAGAAGTAGGGAGATTGAAGGGTGACATACAGGGGTTACGAGAGAACGTGGAGTGGAGAGACTTGAGGGCCAGAGAGCTAGGTGAAGAAGTAGGGAGATTGAAGGGTGACATACAGGGGTTACGAGAGAACGTGGAGTCGAGAGAACGCAGAATCTTGGACCTACGTGAGGAAGTGAGCGGACTGAGAGAGCGTGGAGTTGGCATGAGGGAAGCAGTCCCGCAGCTGAGAGGAGAAACTGTCGGTTTGAGAAGAGAGATCGTAGGTCTTAGAAGGGAGGTAGTAGGAATGACGGGCGAGATGGCGCGGATGAGGCGAGAAGTATCTTCTTGGAGAGACAACGCGCGAACGAGAGAAGAAGCAAATGATCTAATGAGAGACAACGTGCGAACGAGGGAAGACGCGACTGAAATAAGGAGAGACGTGGTGCGTGTGAGAGACCAGATGGCCGGGTTGATGGAATCGAATGGAACGCTTGCTGGGCAGATTAGAGTTCTGACGGAGAGAGTTGATGGGCTTCAGGAGAGACAAGTTTCTTTGCATAGCGAGCCAGAACCGGTGACGAACGACACCCAAGATGATCAACCACCCGCACCAATACCCGTAGTTACAGCAGCTAGGAAGAGAAAGAAACGGAAGAGGTATTCTTTGAGAGCAGAAATTGGACGGAGAATAACCAGATATCTGAGGACGTGAGAAGCTAGGTGCTGCTCGCGGCTTTGGTTGCAGGCCTACTTGTAGACAAGCAAGCTGGATTCCTCAAGGTCATTATTCCATCTACGAGCTTTGCGCGTCGCCTCTGGCTCCGCGCACATGAAACAGGACCTGATTGCTGTCGCTCGCTGATGAAAAACTATCACGTGGTGGTCTTTTTTGAGTGATGGCCTGTGCTTACGTCAATATTATACAGATACAGATATACAGACGTCGAGCGTGCTGGCCTTAAGACTCGAGAAAGGCATACTTCATCTTCATCGAACAATGACAGCCAGAGCACGCATGAACGTTATCAAGTTCTACCTTTGAAGAGGATACAGTGAGCATCGACCGCGACACACGGTGACTAGAAAGTACGAAAACACAGCCTGCTTGGCAGCGGGACCACTGCCGGACAAGGTTAAGGTTAAGCCGTGAGATGGGAATGGTGTAGAGGGGCATTTCCGGTGAGCTCCACATGCCGGGGTTATGAGGCCGCAAATGCGCCGTCTACTAAACTTCATTTGTATGGGGAGACTGGGAGAGCGAGCGTGGAGTTCTGGGGCATTGGGGAAACGGGGTTCTCGCACCTCGGGGTTAACCTTATTTGTGCTGCGAAGAAGTTGCTCCCGAGTCCCGACTTCAATGAGCGTGAGAAGGCGTGCGTGTATGTGGATGGCATGTGTAACTTAGCCAGGCAAGGCATAAGGTGCATTGCAGTGCCATTCCTTTGGTAATTCGCAGCGCTTGCGCCCAGAGACTCGGTAGGATGATGCCAGTCATACCAAGCACATAAACTCCACGCAAAGAGAACTTGGCGATAGTCGTCGGATAGGTCGAGGTGGACCTTGTGCCTGGGCGATTCTCTCAGTCTCCATCTAAGCTGGATTTTGACTTCAGCTTAAATGAGACCATCGCACCCTCTTCATCGTTCGATGCGTCCAGAAGTCATGGTTGTTCGATAATACTTCCATTTATTACTTACAAATTGTTACTTATGCACAGAAAAATGTATGTCGGAGAGTCCGCCATTTCTTGGCATACCAGGAGCCATCGAGTTAGTCCTTCGCACGTGGTTCTTAGAGTTCTTTTTAGCCTGACCCCTTGTAGACGCCAACAGCATTCCTCCCCACACTTACTCCGCGACATGACAGCCATTAGGTTTATCAGAGCTTCGAGCCGTCCAGAATTTGATCCAACAATCCAACAATGCATATTGCGGCCCGAATAGATGCAGCGAGCCAAGTTCCGAATCCTTGTTGAGATGAGTTGCAAATAGAGCGTCTCTCGAAATCCCTCGACAATCCCTCGCAACAACGTCGAGCCCTTCCAGGAAAGGCACAGACATCGTATCATAATCTCGCTGAATTGATCGCCAAATTCCGTTAACACAAGGGTTAACATCGAGCAATCCATGTCACACGGCATGACAGATGCAGGCTAGGAGCGTATTCGCAGCAGCTACGGTAGCCAAGACTAGGTGCTTGACCCCAGAGCTCAGGGCCCAAATGGTGTCAATGGCTGTGGATGGGGCGTTGGTGTCGCCTTCCCCGCCATTGGCTTACTCCGTCCTTCCCTAGACACTCGATTAGCCTTGAAGATTTGGAAAGAGAAGGTTTGGGAAGAGCTACTAGGTCTTTCCACGCAGCATTGGAAAGCGCCAACTTCCATAATACGAGAGGAGGACGACTAGGATCACCGATGCTAGCATAATGAGGTCGCAAACCCGATCTTCTACACCTTCTAGCTCATTTAAAGGTGAAAGTATCTGTCATTTGGAGGCGATCTTGTGTCAAATACGGAAGTATTACCCTACGATCTCTTCTTCCAGCTTAGCATGACGCTCATCTCTCCAGACAACCGCTTAGGAAGGTTCGCGCCAGAGCTTTGAAGTCTGATCAATGAGAAATCTCCCGCCATTCCCTTCGTACTTCTTGCCCCGCCTCACCCACACCCCGCCCTTGCAGCATCCTCTTTCCAACCCCAGCCGTGCGCGGAAGGAGGTCCCTACATAAAAGGACCTTCATTCCCACGCTTTCGTCTACTTCATCTCACCTCGGCGTTTTGTTCTTTGCAAAACTTCTCCTCAGTATTATTGAGACACCATCTGCATTGCACTTGGACTGATTGACTTCTACTTCCATTGCTCGTCTCCCTTTAGTAGGAACCAAACTCAACATGGGTTTCGGTATCAAGAAGCCCGAGGGCGTACCTGGAAAGTCATGGCCAGCTGTGAGTTTTTTCCCCTAGCCATTCTAGTATAGAGAATATCTACTCATAAGGTGCAAATAGATCGTCATCGGACTGTTCGTTGCATTTGGTGGAGTCCTCTTCGGGTATGTTAAGCTCCCTGGATTGGCACAATCCTCACTGACACTGAATCACAGCTATGACACAGGAACGATTAGTGGTATTCTGGCTATGCAGTAAGCTTCTACTTAGTATATTCTCGTTAATGTGACGCCCTGTTAACATCATTTGCAGATACTGGCGAGATGAATTTTCCACCGGTTACGTAGATGCCGCTGGTGTAAAGGATGTATCTCCGTCTCAATCCTCACTCGTCGTCTCTATTCTGTCCGCTGGTACTTTCTTCGGTGCATTGACTGCTGCTCCATTTGCCGATTTCATGGGTCGTCGCCTTGCTTTGATGGTGTCTGCTGGCATTGTCTTCAACTTCGGCGTCATTCTACAAGCCGCTTCCACCGCGCTACCGATGTTCATTGCTGGGCGTTTCTTTGCTGGTTTTGGTGTTGGTCTCATTTCAGCTCTAAGTAAGTATTTCTTTTTATCTGGACAGTATTTATACCTGTCCGGTTCTTGTGGTTGTAATGGGACATGTGGCTAATTACCTTAATAGTTCCACTCTATCAATCAGAGACTTCTCCGAAATGGATCCGCGGTGCAATTGTCGGAAGTTATCAACTTGCTATCACGATTGGACTCCTTCTGGCAGCTATTATCGATAACGCCACTCATTTGCGAACAGATACCGGTTCATACAGAATTCCAATTGCAGTTCAATTTGCCTGGGTACGTGATTCTGAACGTTGGCTACTTCTGCTTTTATGCTTACAAACACGTAGGCGCTCATCTTGGTTGTCGGACTAATCTTCTTGCCCGAAACCCCACGTTATCTGATCAAGACAAACAAGCCAGAGAAGGCAGCCCGCTCCCTTTCCAAGCTCCGTCGGCTCGCCGTTGATGACCCAGCTATCCGGGACGAATTAGCTGAGATACAAGCCAACCACGAGTACGAAATGCAGCTCGGCAAATCCTCCTACCTTGACTGCTTCAGAGGTGGTATGGGCAAGAGACTCGCAACGGGATGTCTCCTCCAAGCTCTGCAACAATTGACTGGTGTTAACTTCATCTTCTGTAAGAGCCCATTCTGCCCAATCATTCTGTGGTATACTAACAGATCACTCAGACTACGGTACTCAGTACTTTAAAAACTCTGGTATCAAGAATGCTTTCGTTGTTCAAATGATTACCAGCGCCGTCAACGTAGCTTCTACCTTCCCTGGTCTATGGGCTGTCGATAAATTCGGCCGTCGTCCACTTCTCTTCTGGGGTGCTATTGGTATGTGCGTCAGCCAATTGATTGTCGCCATCACTGGTACTACATCTTCTGCCCAGACCGCAACGGGCGAAATCTACGCTACCAACGTTGCTGCGCAAAAAGCTGGTATCGCTTTCATCTGTATCTACATTTTCTTCTTCGCTTCCACCTGGGTAAGTCATTCTTCGCTTTTCACACCAAGCCATCTCCTAACACCTCCAACAGGGTCCTCTTGCATGGGTCGTAACTGGTGAAATCTTCCCTCTCAAAGTCCGCGCCAAGGCACTTTCCATGACCACCGCCACCAACTGGCTCCTTAACTGGGCGATCGCCTACTCCACGCCCTACCTTGTCAACTACGGTCCGGGTAACGCAAACTTGCAGTCGAAAATTTTCTTCATCTGGTTCGGCTGCTGCTTCATCTGTATCGCTTTCGTGTACTTCATGATCTACGAGACTAAGGGCTTCACGCTTGAGGAAATTGATGAGCTTTATTCAGAGGTATCATCGGCAAGAAAGAGCATCGGCTGGCAGCCGACCAAGAGATTTACGGATATTGTGGAGCCAGAACATGCTGGTGCGGGCGTCTTCCCGCCAAAGGAGAATGAGAAGACGGCCGTGGGTGTGGAGTATCATAATGAGAATTTGTGAGGTGGAGTAGGGGCGAGAAGATGACTATCTCCTCGGGTTCTCCTGATGAACTGGGTAGAGAATGGACTGCTTTTGCGATGAAATTATCATCTGAAATTACATATTTACCCTTGCTATTGTGATGCGATGATCAACATGTTTTATGCATTAGAAAGTAAAAATAGCTGCAAAATATCGACGTACTTACCACTTATCATCTCAACCCATAACTCTTCTCATTGAACATTGTGAATGTACGAAGTGGTGAAAGTGTTGACTCTGACGTGGGTCCCCTGGAAGGCCAGTCTGACGCAACACGTGTTTGAGGCTCGCTTGTCAACCTTGAACCTGATCCTGTAGGTAAAAAGTTTAATCCTCAGATGACAGATAGCACCATGAACCAAAATACGAAGAGTGTTGAGCTATGGATATGTGGATGCAGAAAGCCATGTCTTCCCATGTCCTACCGCCGTTTGTACATCCCCCAAGCGAATCTCCCGTTTATATCCGCCGCTAACGCATTTCTAGGATATCGTAAGGTTGCACTATGGCGGAGACCGACTCTGCAGCACTTGCTCCGAGCTCGATTTCGAGAAGCTCTTTCGGCAGTCGCAGTTGGACCCGAAACTGGCAGTGACGCCAGCTTTCTTTGTGCTCACGGACTTCTGGACTACGTCGTTATATTGCCCTTTCTGTCGCCTGCTACGCCAAGCCCTCGACCTGGGCGCGAGAGCGGATGCATACTCGCAGAGTGGAGGGCCGCGGTGGGTTTGCAGGGTCTCGCATCAGCAGTGTGTGAGGTATATATTGCGTTGGTCGCCGGGCCACCATGTGACTTATGAGCTGAGTCCGTGCTTGCTTACGGAGGATGACTTGCGTGATGGCAGAGTTAGTGCTTCGATGCTCTTTGGTAGGAGAGTGCGGCTGATGGCGAGAGGGGATGAAAAGCGGGAAGATCAGCTGGCTTTGGGCCGGTATTTGAATCCAGGAAGAGCGGACGTCGACTTGTTACGAAGCTGGATTGCTGGCTGTGATGCGCATCACAAGGCTATCTGTGCTCCCGAGACGTGGACACGGAAGTCAGAGACAATGCTTCGGATGATCGATGTCAAGCTTCGATGCGTGGTTGAAGCTCCTGTGGAATGTCGATATATTGTACTAAGTTACTGCTGGGGGAAGCCGTCGGAAACAAATAGGCATCTTGGACTCACCGAGGACACTATTTCGTGGTTATTTGCCGAGGGTTCATTGTCCGAGTTCGAAAACAATGTTCCTAGGACTATTCGAGACGCTATCGATCTTGTTGCCGCTCTAGGAGAAAGATATCTCTGGGTTGATGCCCTATGTATCAAACAAGACGACGCGTCTGATAAAGCTAGACAAATCCCTCTCATGGGTGGTATATATTCCAGCGCTGTGTGCACTATCATTGCTGGATCTGGCTCTGATGCATGGGCGGGCTTGAGTGGAATTGGAAAAAAGCCAATTCCACGATCTCCAAAACCATATCAAGCAATGATAGGAGGTCATTATCTCACAACAACACAAAAACATTACCAAAGGTGGAAGAATGAAACAGTATGGCTTTCGAGGGGCTGGACCTTTCAAGAAAGAATATTATCGAGGAGACTCATGATCTTCACGGATTCCCAAGTCTTCTTCCAGTGTAAAAAAGCACTGTGGTCGGAAGACACTATTTTCGAAAACTTCAATCCCAGTGTCACAACCATAGGTAGTGCATCCGACGAGACGGATGTAGAGATCGATAGCTTTCTGAGCGCCTTTAGCTCCTACCGGGATATGGTGCGAGACTACAGTCGCCGGTCATTTGCATTCCAGAGTGACGCCCTGAATGCTTTTCAAGGTGTCCAGCAATATCTCCAGGATCACGGTCCTTACTCTGAACGGCGGAGATTGTCCGGTGAATTTTATTTTGGCCTACCAGAATCCCACTTTGATGCAGCCATGGTCTGGACACTTCCATACCATTACCCAAATCAGAGACGAGAAATGTTCCCAAGCTGGACGTGGGTCGGCTGGAATATGGAGCCCGGAAAAAACTTTCGTCGTGAAGCGATAAGTTTTCCAACAAATGTCGATGGTATTTGTCGAGAGATAGTTTGGTATAGACCCGTTGAAGACCGCTCAACAGAATATGTCATGATAGATAACCGTGGACTTGTGCTTGAGGACTCTCGACTCACGGAAGAGGAAAGGAAGCTTAGAGGCCAATGGAAGTCGGACAACGTTTCTATCCCTCATGATGTTGCAGGGTCTTCGCATCTTCTCCGGTTCTGGACCAGTACAGCTTCCCTTTTGGTTGATCGCTCAGGCACTCAAGAACGACGAAAGGATATAGATTTATCCGACCCCGCCATTCTCGAGAGCGAGGAAATGTTGATAAGGGATCCCATTCAAAATACAGCAGTTGGCACCATATCATTGAGTCGGTCGTGGCGAGCAGCCAAAGCTGACGAGCTGGACTTTATAGTTGTAGCCCGTTCTTGCAGAAGCGACACCGTGAAGGGACATGGCCTGTATGTAATGCTTATAGAATGGGTAGGAGACGTAGCCTACCGAGTCCAGATGGTGAGAGATCCGGTAAAAGAGGATGTTTGGGTAAGCTTGAGACCGCAGTGGAAGCTCATCTCTCTTGCTTGAAATCAAGCTGAATTTGACGATGTTACCAAGTGCTGCGTGTGTGCCCTGAATTATCTCAGCTCCTGCTCCACCAATGGGTATAATAATTCATCAGTGTCTGTATTGGCAAGTGTATATTTTGAGCTCTCAATGTCGAGATTTCACTTAGACAATCGGATATATATAATTTCGTGTAACACAAATCCGCGAATCTGGGTGAAACCTAAGGGTCCCGAACCTTTCGTAGCTTGCCCTATCGGAGCCAATCGGCTCCAGTCACACCCCGCAACCCCCACTATTCAGTTCATAAATTACTTTGTAGTACGAGGTCCTGAAGAAGAGGTCGTGATGGCGGAGACGGTGAAATTCTTCTTAAGTACGAGTGCACCAAGGTAACAGTGCCAGGGAAAACATCTCACCGAGGTCTAGCGATTAGGATTCTTCTGGCAAGAGCGTTGTCTCCTCATCAACCCGCACTTCTCTGAAGCTCTTGCTCCCATTTCCCCTCGAGACCGTCAAAAATGCCTCCTACCACTCTGCCCGGCTCAGCTGATTCGAAGAACAAGTTCGAAGATTTGTCGGGCGTTGATATCGCTGCATATGACAACCCTTACGATGCCCTCATCGAAGCATGTAACGACGATCCGGTACCAGCTCCCCTATTTGCCTGTCCACTTTCCATATTCTCCTTCCTTTCTTACATGGCACTTTCTCTGAATGTTCTCTTTCCAATGTGATAATATACAAACCCGGAGCCAATGCTGATTCGACTTCCAGGCTGCAATCCAACATCGATATGCAACTCATCGGGAGACTCGTAACGAGCAGCAGAAAGCCAAGATCCTGGCCTCTGATTTCCAAGGACTAATCATAGATCCGGTTCTTCAAAAGCTTGAAGATCCAACTATTGATCCTGGATACGTAGATCCCCGGAACTGTTTGGTCTTCTGGGCACGTCCCCCAGCACATATCAAATCGTTGGTTGGGAAAATCCAACAGAAATTACAGGGTTTTGCTCCGAGTATGTCACCTATCAGTGTCTTGTGATCACGGCGTAGGACCATTCTTTTACGGAGAATCATATATTACATAGTCTGATACTACCACTACTAACACCGTCCAAGAACTCTGGCTAATGCCCATCCACAACCTACATCTCACCGCCCTCGAAATAACCCACTCCCTCACCTCCCCCGAAATCACCTCCATCATCTCCAACCTCGGCCCCGAAACCATAGCCATCATGACCGACCACACCTACAGCCATCGCGTGCGCCTCATCAAACCCACTCTATCCTACGACTCCGCAGCACTAGCCCTCTCCTTCCTCCCCGCCGCCGGAGAATCCCTAACCAGCACCGCCAACCCCTCAGCACAAAACCCACGCACCATCCAAGACGATTCATTCACGTATCACCACCTGCGGAAAGAGCTCTTCGCAATCGCTCGCTTGACGGGTGTGTCTGTAGATTCGCGCTACGTGGTGCCCAGTTCGCATATCACCGTGGGACGGTTCTTGACGCAGGCTGATCACGACACGCCGGAGAAGAGACGGAAGTGGATTGAGTTGATTGAAGAGATTAATGGGTGGTTGAGAGATGAGTATTGGCCGGAGGAGGGAGGCGAGAGGAATGAAGAGGGTGAGTGGGTTGTAGGGCAGGAGAAAGGGTTGGATTGCAGGGAGGGGACTTTGTGGTATGGAGGCGGAAAGACAGTCAGGCTGGGAAAGGGGTTCTGACGCAGCAAATGCTGCTCCACTGGGCTGGCACAGAAGTTGGATATAAAAAGTGATTTGATAGAATTTGCTCATAGATGGTTTCCCGAGTATTCCATATTCGTCATCATAGAATTGTTCTTAACACTGTCGCGCATCAACATCTTTCCTGAAGGTCAATCCAATGGTCAATTAAAGGCCAGGAATTCATTCGAGCCCTTTCATGTATCACAAGGTGCAGGTGAGATGAATCGCTTGATTTTCGCCACATCCATACATCCAATACTCATTCACATTCAATAACAATCGCCTCAGAAATGCCCCAAGCATCACATCACGCACTCGAACTCCAGTATGGTATGCCTTCAGCAGACTTTGCTATTGCTTCATTGGTGACTTAGGATGAGGTACAAGGACAGACCCCATCGCTCCCTCCCAGGCCCGACCACTCAACCATTGAGTATATGTATGTTCCACGCAAAATCCATTGACCCATCCATTTGCCCCCGATGAAATCAGAATCGCCATAGCAAGCACAAATCTAGAACACCAATGCAGCACCCTTGGTCTTCTTGTCACCACTGTATATCTGTTAGCTCGCGCTTCAAATGTGTCTTGCCCCCAGTAGTGGGGATCAAGACATTCGAGAGAGTCGTACCCAAGTTCGAAGTGCTTGCAACGCTTCAATGCCAACTGTGCCTTCGTCTTACAAGATGTGCATTCCAATCTCAACACAACCTTCTTTGTGGTCTTGGCCTTCTTGTGGAAGACGGGTTTTGTCTGACCACCATAACCGGATTGTTTACGATCATAACGACGCTTTCCTTGTGCGAACAGCGAAGCCTGAATCCTCCGTGTTAGCCTGCATATCTTCTGAATCGCCCTGAGAATCTAAGTACCTTTCCAGCCTTGTATTGTGTGACCTTGTGTTGAGTATGCTTTCGGCAATCCTTGCCTTTGCAGTATGTGCGTCTGGTCTTTGGGACGTTGACCTATACGGAAAAATTGTCAGTCTCAACCTCTGCAGGCAATTTAAATACAGCATGAAGCCTCCGAATTCCGCCTTCCCTCCTCGGTTCGGTCATGTCCCGGAATTGGCAGCGCCCAAAGAAACAGTCCAATGATATTCATTCTATAGAATAGATGACAATAGGGCAGTGGTTTGGATATGTGAATGATCGGGCGACATTCGGCGGGCGGAAAGTTCAATGCTGATCGTATTCCAATTTTCGTAGTGCATCGCAAATCGTCTTCGAAACCCTCCGGCCAACATCCTTCATCCCTTAATCGCATGCATATATCCTCCCATAGCAGTTCAATGAAATGTACGTACCATCTTGGCGATTTATCTGGTGGTCGCTGGATTGATGTTGGTAGTATCGTCGTTGATGATGGATTTTGAAATTTTGTGCAGTTGGCTTTCCAGTGTGCGCTCGCTTCGAACTAGGGCCATGCCGCTTTGAGGAATCCGATCACGTGATTATAGATCTGATGTTATCGCAAACAGCTCCCAGAACCTTGAGTTTTGCGCCGCGTTAAATCAGTCCATGAATTACCCCACGACAAGTTGTGAGGTTCTATTTCATGCCTAGGTAACTATAGCCGAGAATGAGAATCCCATAATCTTCATTTCCATCCTCATCAAACACTTACTAGATGCCGAGTATGAGGACTGTTTCAAAAGTTCATCTGTTACATCTTCATGCCCAGTCTTGGCGGTTCGGCCTTGCTCGATAGATCTTGACTCCTCGGATGATTCAAGCGGGCATACTCCTTGCCATACACTATCAATACATCACGGCATAGTTGTCATGATCACCTTCCCACACACAGGGGCCTTCACATTTCTACAAATAGATGCGGTTATACCTTCCTTCGTCTTCTGAAGGATAAACAGACTTTGGGGAATCTTCTAACATTTCTCCGGAAGTTCAAACGTTGTGTGCCACAAAGGTATCTTCACTGGCTTGGATGTTCTGGTTACTCCCAAATGCGCCGTGTACTAGTAGATGCACCATTTCATCGGTGACATCTGGTTCCACATTACATTTCTGGGGCGGAAGAATTGACGCTCTATTGACATCTAATAGCTGCGACAAGCTTCCTGAATAGTCGGCGGAGACTCTGGTCCGGCTAGATATTCCCAAGGACCTTGAGTTGTAATAATGGAATGCTCTAAAGCAGCTCACGTGGCAATCTCTGCATTGGAGTCTACCTGGGTATGAAATACGAAAACGAGAACGAAAGTTGGGGAAATATAGATGGGATGTACATAACGTCATGACTTGGTGGCCACACTTCTTTGTTAAAGCGGTTCCTCAATCATACCAAAAGGTCGTTTGCGACGAAGGTTTGCCAGTTTAATCCAATAGCATTGAATTCTTCATGAAAGTCCCCAGATGTGGCTCGGTCATAGGGCGATAAGTATTGCGGTGTATTCAAAATAGCATGACACACTTCTTTAAGGAGTACATAACGTTACTTCGAGCTTGTAGAATATCGATAATTCGGCGATGCTAATTGGTCGGAACCGGAGAATAAATGCGGTGCTTCACGGCTTGCTCTGCTTCCGACGACCTTAGTCGAGGTTCCTGCTGGTGCTGTGACTATAACTATCGCTCTCTTGCCACATCATCTTAAATAACTTGTACCCCGTGCTTGCCAATGTGTACTTTATTTCACTTGTTTTTGGACGTTCTCGCATCTCACATAAGTCCTACCTGGGCGCCGGCATTGCAGCTCTGCGGGTGATTTACAGTAATTGTTCGTCCGTGCACGTGTTATCCGCAGGCATGGTTTCAATCATCACTCTCTTCCTAATTGCGATCCCAATTTACTTGGTCTATTCGAACATTTCGAGTCTACGGAGGAACATTGCTGCTGCAAAACGGTCAGGTCTACCATATGTGGTAACTCGTTAGTCCTCCACTCGGATGAAAAGTCTTGCTCTGCTAACCCTCTCCCAGCTATCAACTTGTACAATCCACTTTGGTTACTCACCCATCGCACAATATTACCCTTACTGAAGAAACTCCCGGAGTCATGGACATCAGATTGGCTGGAGTGAGTGGTGCCTTGCAGATTTAATTGCCTGGGGCTTACTGGGATTTTGCTGACTACCTCTTAGCTACATGACCCCAGATTGGTGCTGGGAATTGCTGTATGAACCATTTGCGAAGACTGGAGATGCATTTTTGACAGTTTCTCCCGGAGGAATCCTCGTATTCATCTCAAATGCCGAAGCGACCCATCAGATTACTACTCGAAGAGAGGCTTTCCCGAAACCCCTCTCATCCTACAAAATACTTGAGATATTTGGTCGGAACATTATTACCACAGAAGGTATCGAGTGGAGACAACACAGGAAAATTTCATCACCTAGCTTCACGGAGAAGAACAATGCCTCCGTATTCGCAGAATCATGCAGCCAAACCCAAGGGATGCTGAGGAAATGGTTGGGTCCTGATGGTAAGGGGAATGTTACACTTGAAGAGGTACCTACGGACACCATGCGCCTTACACTTCATGTAATCAGCAACATTGGTTTTGGGGTGAAATTGCTTTGGCCAGGCGAAGAAGCAAAGGACAAAGAGCAAGAATCTGTTTACAGTAGTAATTGTCCACCGAAAGGTCATTCAATGAGCTTCGAACGAGCCTTGAGTACCCTGTTGGAAACCTTGATCTGGGTGTTACTTTGCCCAAAGTGGTTGTTGAGTAAGTCTGAATCACGTAAACTATTTTATCATGTCTAATTAAGTCTTAGAACGTATGCCTTTCCATTCAGCCCAGGAGGCCCTGGAATCGTACGAGAACTGGGGTCAGTACATGAACGAGCTATTTGCTCAAAAAGCTCAAGAGGCTAGGGATGGAAAAGAGAGTCAGGGAATGGACATTATGGGTTCATTGGTAAAAAGCGCATACGGTCCTTCCAAGGACGTATCCCCAAACCGAGCCGAGAAAGGTCAGGCTGGCAAGCTTGCTCTCTCTGACTCGGAAATTCTCGGCAACGCGTTCGTTATGATCGTCGCGGGACATGAAACTACGGCAAACTCAATCCACTTTTCCCTAATGGAATTGGCCATGAATCCAACGGCTCAACGACAACTACAAGCGGAAGTACAGAAAATATTTGGCGATACAGAGCCCGAGACATGGGATTACGAGACGAATATTAACACACTTCTCGGTGGTTTCGTCGGTGCAACGCTTAACGAACAACTCCGGCTGATGCCACCCGTTGTCAACATACCTAAATCAGTGGGAAAATCTCAAGATCAGACAGTCATGATGAACGGGAAGAAAATCACGCTTCCAGCAGGCGCTCACATCAATCTCAATACTGTTGCCCTACACAGAAATCCGAAATATTGGCCCACCGAGCCATCGAAAATCAGCGGGCGGGCGGACGATCTATACGACTTTAAGCCTGAGAGGTGGCTTGGTAAGCGGGTTTCTCAAGACCACAAGGAATCGGAAAACGCATCTGATTCTTCTTCCGAGGAAGATTTTGGTGGCTTCACAGGAAACGACACTGCTGGAGAACTGTTCCGTCCCGTCAGAGGTTCATATATTCCGTTTTCTGATGGAGCGCGTTCGTGCTTGGGTCGCAGACTTGCACAGGTCAAAGTCATGGGTGTTCTCGCAGTGATTTTCCAAAAGTACTCAATTGAGCTTGCCGTTGATGAATGGGCCAGCGACGAGGAAGTTGCGAGAATGTCTGTTGAGGAAAAGAGGGAACTCTACGGGAAGGCACAGGCCAAAGCTCGCCAGACGATCAGGGGAGCTACCACACTTATTACCTTGAAGCTCCATCCCGGATTCATTCCGGTGCGTTTGGTCAGACAGGGGGAGGAAAGATTTCTTAGCATTGTAAATTAGTACTCGTTACATGATACCAGACTGTTCATAGTCATATTAAATACATAGCCGGCGATGGGGGAATGCACATTTTACACGATCCAACGTCTCCCGCCTACTACCTATCTGGATAGTCTGCTCTCTCCGGTGCAGAAATAACAGGCCAACAACAACATTCGAAAACGATTTAGACAATGAAAAACATTACATCTTAGAGTCTTTAGCATCCTTGTTTGACGGCATTAATCAACGACAACGTGCTGTCCCAGATTGGTCTGTTTTTCACCCTGGAGAGCTGCCGTGACAAAGTTTATTTGCAGCATATGCTGGGCCTGCGAAACACACTTCAGGAGGGGCGTGTATTGCGATTAGTTTGTTTCTGTCTTACAATCTCGAAGATGTAAACAGCTCGAAGGAAATAGCATGACGTCCGAAGCCCCACAAGCCCGATAACTTATTTAAGTACCGGGAGACTCCCGAGATCTTATCAACTCAATCTGTGGTCACGTGTGATCTTCCAATGTTTGCTCGGGGTTGTTAGCGCTTGTTTTGTTGACATTTTTACAACGCGATCCCTCAATCAACCCCCCACATTACAGGCACTTTTGCTCTTAAAGAAACGCACACTATATTTTATTCCAAGCATAATCCATTCCATATTCTTCCCCATTATCAAGCATCGTTATTACAGTCGCACTAATTCGCGAATCCCAAAAGTCGCTTCATCATGTCAGGGGTTTCGAATTGGATAAAAGCGCAAAGAAAGGCGGAGTTGATGGAGCTTGCGGATTCCATTGGCCTACGATAGTATGAGGGACCTCCACCCGAAGCTTGCTTCATGATGCGCTGACACTCTTTGAAGCTACGATGGAGCGAAGAAGACGGAGCTTGAGGTTGCGCTCGAAGACTATCTCGTCGAGAATGCGTCACGGCTAGGGAGCGATACGCGTCTCCAGCCATATTACCATAGGCGATCTGTCGGGTCGCCCGTAAAGAAAGAGCCTTCGTCTATTCTCTCTGATATTGACTCGAAGAGATCCTTGAGGCGCAGAACGAAATTGATGGAAGAGATTTCTGATGTTAACGAAACCCAAACGTATGTTGTCAGGCGTGAAAGCGCGTTCTGAGTTGTCGCAATGTGCTAACGTTTTTGCAGTGACGATTCGGAATCTGAGAATGTGCTTACACGCGCCAGCACAGCTCTTACTCGAACTCCTCGCGTCAGTGCTCTTGCGCTTGCGCAAAGTGTCCCTCTGCCTCCATCTCCAGCTGTAGTCGCGGATGTCATTGATCGCCGAACCGCGGTACTGCGTTCGAAAGTCGACACATTCTATAAGGATTTGGGCGTAGCTGAAAAGATCGAAAACACTCGTGAGGGTGTCTCAAACATCGCTGCGCTAGAATTCCTCTTAGTTTTGTCAGAAATTTTGCAACTTCAACCTGTTCTCCTCGCAAACAAAATCGCGTTTGCTATTCCTGCGCTGAGCTTCCTTGGAACCTCAGAGTACCCTGTCAAGATCCCGGATTTGTTTCTGTTGCTCGAAAGCAGGTTCTGGGGACCTTTCACCCTTTGGATCTGCACCAGTCTTCTTGTCCCGTCCCTCGTGGCTTATTTCTTCAACTTGACGCGCATGCCAACTACACGCTCCCACACACGTTATTCTGTCGATCCGTTAACCTTCAACATTGTCAAGGGACTCTTGACATTCGTGATCTATGGACAAGATGCCACATTGGGTGGCCTTGTGGATCTTGAGCACGTGGCTATAATAAACTCCGCGTTCTACGGCGGCTATAACAGTGTTCTTGTGGGCGCTGGAATCAGCATTTTGTTCACGATCTACGATGCTGTGCTCAAAAAGTAATCTGTACGACTCTCAATATCCGCGATTACGTATCTCACATGCTGTCTCCGCAGTTGAACGCGTCACCCATCAGTGTAGTGCTATAACTGTTTTGGATACCTTATTCTTTTTCGTGGGTTACGAACTATTTTTATCCGAGTCTCTTTCTCCAAAGCTTTTGAATATGAAGGAAAGATAGGCATTTGCGTTCAGTTATCGCTTGCTTCCATTACTTTCGTCCCTCCTCGATTTTGGCCAACATGATCGTCTCTAGTACTGAGATACATGGGAAAGGCGTTTGAGGCGTGGCTGGTTGATTGGGATCATTATGTTAAGGATCTCCTTTGGGTTGCGATATTTTTTCTACTTGACTTTTGGAGTTGATGCATCATGGTGATAGTGGTTGATTGTTTGCTTCTGGATGGAAAACTTGCGCCGTGTTAGCCTTTTTTGGGCTCCTGTTGGTGAATTTTTAGGCAATATCATAGCTTGAATGTTTTATACCCGCTTCTTAGTGCGTGAACATTTTGCTTGAATCATTGATAGTGGTAGAATGTCCATGGATTCGGGCTTGGAAAATTCGACTCTGTTACAGATACTGAGAAATTGAATATCGTAAGTAAAGGAAACAGACTTTTAAATGTCCAACTTAAATCTCAATATTGAGAATCTCATCAATGTCTACTCTGTTAGACAGGCCTAGTTACCTCGAATTTCGATCTGCAACATGCAATTCTTTGAACATTGATGATACTTTTCTAAATACTTTTCTAAATGGTAAAAATTCATATCTTCCTTTTTAAGTAATTTCATACATGAAGCTTTTCGACGTTCCATTAGTTCATGAACAGGTTCAATTCAGCATTCTCTGTCTAGACCTCGATATCTTAAGGTTGTCTTCCCTTGGCATTTGTTTTCAACTTTGGTCATTTCCATTCTTCGATGCCAGATCGGACCTTACTTTTAACATCGCAAAGGAAGTTTCTGCCGACATTTCACGACTGTTTCTCATTTGAAAGGTGGAGATGACGTGAGCTGTCATTCGCTCATGACAGGCTAATTCGAGTTCTGATGTCGATGCGCTATGGTCCTGTTTCGCGGCAGATCCCCAACTCCCATGAAACTTTCTCTGTAGGCCTAGCCTATTGGATATCGCTTGGCAGACAGCGACTTTACCACGCTCTCGGGCCATGGTTTGGTAGAGTGCGACGTTCTTTCTCGTATGACTTCTAATTTTGGAGACCTATGTAATTGGCAATGAACTTGGCATCATTCTGATCGCATCGTTCCAAGAGAGCTTGACACATACTAGGTTAGCATATTCTGTAGGTAATTTATGAAATTTAATACCTATGTGCAAGCACGCCACTCTTTGGCTCAACGTGCTCTGGAAGTCATCGTTCCTGTTCTCCATATTCATTTTCTTACTTTCAGTCTATTCTTAATTTGCCGAGCCTGGTTGCTGGCTTGTATATACACTTGCATAATAATCGCTCAATAGATCTTAAAGTCATTTCGATCAATCTGGTTGCCTCTTTTTGCAAGAATGAAATCATTCACAGGCATGGTTTTGCTTCTGCTGGCAGGAACCTCGTTCGCAGCAACTACAACTACAAGAGCTGTGGCTGCAGCTCCTGCTGTAGCTGCCGCTACCCCGAGGAAACTGTCTCCAGCAAATCCACCGACTTCAGCTGATGTGACGAATTCAATTACAAATTGGGCCACTTCGGTGAATACTGTCAACGCATACCGTAAGTGTCCTCCTGTCTGCAGTTATTCTTCGAACCCAATGACTAACTTCGTGACAGTCAACGATCCCAACAACCAAACTGTAAGCTTACTCTCGACATCACACTTGTGATCACCACCTCTCCAGCATCAGATCTGCACCCCTCAACCACACTAAACTAACACTCTCCATAGAAACTCGTCTCCGCCATCGTCTTCGCAAAAGACGAGCCCGTCCAACTCGTCACCCTCATGAAAACCCCCCAACTCTCCAAAGCCGGCCTCAACAGCGGCAAAGTCCTAATGGGCAACTTCCCCTCCATAGTCAGCAATCTGCAAATGGTGCAAGCGGGCGTCATGACCACGCAGGACGCCACCATGGCGATTAACTATAATCGATGCTGTACGGTTTTGCCAAACATCGGCAGTCTTTGGGCCGCGTCCACAAATGCGAGTAAGGTGACGACGGCGGCTGCGAGCATGATGCCGAATTTGGAGGATCAGTGTAAGGCGATGAGCTGTCAGAGTGCGGTTAGTGGGAATGTGGGAGGGAATGGAACGGTGGGGGGAGCGGCGATGGCGACGGGGGCGAGAAGATAGGATGGCTGGGGCTGAGTGGTGGGTGGTGTAAGATAAGATGTGTGCTGAGGGGACGGCAGGAGGGAGTCGTGATTTCTGCGACTTGAATTGATTAATCGCTTGGTGTCTTCTATATTGTACAGATAAAATTTTGATTACAGTAGTGTTTATAATGAGAAAAACAGTTTAAAAGTATATTATGCTATGAGAGTCCACGGTGTTAAGAATTTTGAACTCAAGAAGCTCGCCGGCGCGGGCATGCCGGTAGAGTTTAGCCATGGCACACTAACACCAAGATCCGGGTTGAGACTCTTTTATCTCAGTCAACAAACAAGTCTAGATAGTTCTCAAAATAACTACCAATAAATATTTGAGCCTTTTCTAAGCAGGTAGATAAGTCAGACTTAAGTAGATATTAGAACTTCAATTTCCCGATTTTTGAATAATTGAAGAGTGCTGAAGTAAGAGGTGAGTGTGCTACGGTCAAACTCCATTGAATGGCGGGGTAAGAGAAGTCTTTAATAATCCCGGACAGGCATCTAGTCCTAGAATATAAAAGAGTGATACTTGAGATGATACAAAGATTGGTTCGAATCAGCTTTCTCAATTAACTTACTCAGTTGACTTTGTTTTTCCTTGCAAAAACTCGTGTATGGATATATGCAACTGTTGTATGCAGCTATCGTTCCTCCGCATTGGCAGCAGCTTGGCGAGAAGCTTGTCTCGAACCCTGTGTAGTACAGCGCTGTTGGCCCGGCGATGTAACACAAACACAGCACAATAAGCGCCAGCAGCGCTGTATTACAGATGTATCTCATCCTTCATCCTTATCAAGCCCCATGTGCAGAACGAGATACTGCTCGATACTACCCTCTTTTCCTTCGAAGCTTCGGTCTGTCCGGATTACGTTAACATTCTGACCGGCTCGTAGAGTATCATCCACTCAACATGTGTTGATTTTTGACAATGCATTTATTGATTGATCTCTCATGCTTACACTCACGGCAATGTCTTTATCGGGCCGGACGACTGCGCCGGCTCCACGACTGTGAGCTCTCAAGATGGCGATTGATTCTACCACACTGGTGAATCAACTCCAACTCCAACTCCAACCCCAACTTTCGAAAGCAGATCGATATCCCTTTTTAGGTAATACCACAAGACCAATCTAGTCGTACAATCACGATTCGAACTTTCTTATTCAGAACTCGATTATCAAGTTTTGAAATCAATAAGTTAGCTCATAAGTCACACTGATGATGAATTCTCCGAATCAGAACCTGGCCCGAGGATTAACGTGCCCCCTGATCAGCCACAGTCAGCGTCCGCACGGCAGATGTTTCGGGCCAACGTGACTTGCATGATAAGACTGTGGGGGGATGATATCTATCGCGATTTGGCCGACCAGGAACTGAAAACGTCATCCCAGGGAGATTCCTCAATGCGCAGGGCGGACATAAAGTTCCAATTATAACCGACAGAATCTTGGTTCTCAGGAGTCAGGAGAAGATCCGCGACACGGCAGCTGAGCTTGGCCTCCACCACGACGAACAAAAAACAAGCATTTATTCCAAGGCGGAAAGGAAGAAGCAACGTGCGAGTGACCATAGGAGGACGGGATTAAAGGATGGTGGTGGGGGGATTTTCGATTTTCCGATACCCGCCACTGAAGTGGAGTGGATTCAAGCTTTCGTTTTACTTAGCAACTACTGACTGATAAGGAATGTCACCGAATGTGCAACTCCACAAATCAGCTTGATAGGCGTAGCCATCCCATCAGCTCCTCAGCTCTTCAGCTCTTCAGCTCATCAGTTGGACTTTCGGCCTCTTTCAGTTTGGTGATGCAACCTTGTCCAGCTTCAATCTACACTTCACAGAGTCCACACTACCCCCGACGCCACATTCGGACCCGGAGAACCTTCAATTTGGGTGTGTGTTTGTATGAGTGTTCGGTCAGTGCTACCCAATGCAGCATGCCCATTATTGAGCATTCTATTGACCAGCATGAATGACGTCAAAATCTTGCTGTTTCGTCCATCGGTCCAGATTATTGACGCAAATCATCTACTCGCTCGAGACATTCTGACCAGCACATTGTTCCAGATGATTAGATCTTCAAGCAAACGAGGGGATAGCATTGATCCAGACTAACATCATTCACAGCGGCACGGGCACTCCCTCCTGTAGTGTATTCGCGTCAATGTGTCGCCTTTGTGGAGTAAACACTGCCTCTATTCTTCATCGCCTTCTGGACTACCAGGGTGTTTGTCTTACATGGGAAGGATATGCCGAATAACAAACCTAGAACTGTGACCTGGATAACATCATGACCTCTTGGATAGATTACGATACACAAGCAACAGGCAAAAGGATGAGGTCTGTGACTGTTCGCATTGTGCAGTACGAAGTAAGTACAGTACAGATTCTTCGGCCGATGTTTTTACCCAATGCAGACGTTTCTACACAGAACGAGGTCGGACGAATGGTATTCGTCCCTCAAAACGATGCATACCACAGTACAGTACCAAGCATATCACTTGGCATCTCATGTGGGGCCTTGCAAGGGGAAGAGTTGACCCATGGCCTGTTACTGTATCGTACCCACTATGCTCCTTCCCCGGTCGTGCATGACTTGGAAAGCGCCCTGAAAGTCTGATCTGAAGCTCAAACCGATGACGCCTTCCCTAATGCATGCATTCCAACTTTTGGTAGGAGCCTTTGCTGGATGTATCAACTCCAAAGAAGTATTTAGGGCCAGCTCTCCTCCCCATTCACCTTCCAACTTCATACCTCTTTCACACCACTTCCACTACTCCTAGAATAACTTGATTGCATTCACTGCTCACACCTAACATACATTTACATTCCCACATACCTTTATCACAAATCTTCAACGCATTGCCCAGCATGGCTTCACTTCAAGGCTTGTCAAGAGTTAGACTCGTCCCCAACAAGAACTACAAAAGATCTGGCAGCAAATCCTATGCCTACCTTCTCAGCAAGTGGGGTTTTGAGCCCACTAAGCCTGGTCCATATTTCCAGACACAAAAAACTACCGAAGCCCCGGGCAGTTTTCACAAGTTCGCCAAAACTCAACAAACTCAGCGTGTGCTGGCCAAGAAGGCCCCGACAGGAGAGACCGGCGAGGTCCCGGCCGAAGACGTCCAACAGGATAGTGAGTATCTATGTAGCGTGTCTATAGGCATGCCAGCGCAAACCCTGCTGCTAGATTTTGATACTGGATCGTCCGATCTCTGGGTAAGGGAAAATTCCTCCTCCAACGCACTATGATCATTCAAACGCGCTTCGAATATTTGAGCTAATTCACTATTCAGGTCTGGTCTACGGAGCTTCCGAAGTCTACTACATCGAAGGCTACTGGTCATACAATCTTCGACCCCAAGAAGTCGTCAACTTTCAAGACATCGAACTCATCCAAGTGGCAGATTTCCTATGGTGACTCCTCTTCCGCGTCTGGTACTGTTGGTACCGACAACGTAACCATAGGAGGGCTCACTATCAAGAATCAGGCAGTCGAGCTTGCGAACAAGTTGTCAGCTCAATTTGTCCAAGGCGCTGGCGATGGACTTCTCGGTCTTGCTTGGGGAAGTATCAACACTGTTACCCCAAAGCCAGTCCAAACACCAGTTGAGAACATGATCACACAAAAAGACATCCCTTCCTCCGCGGAGCTCTTCACCGCCAACCTTGGTAGCTGGCGTGATGCTGATGAGGCCGACAAGGGTGCCAGCTTCTACACCTTCGGCTATATCGACAAGGACGTTGTTGGAGATCAAGAAATCTACTACACGCCTGTGGACAACTCTCAGGGATTCTGGATGTTCGATTCTACTTCGGCCACTGTAAACGGACAGAGCATTGAACAGAACGGTAACCAAGCCATCGCCGACACTGGAACCACTCTCGCATTGGTTTCTGATGAAGTCTGCGATGCTATTTACAAGGCCATTCCAAACTCCACTTATGACGAGCAACAACAAGGTTACGTCTTCCCAAGCAACACCAGCGCGGATGACCTCCCAGTCGTCACTTTTGCTGTCGGCGGCAAGCAATTTGCGGTTCAAAAGGAAGACTTGGGATTCGCTGATGCTGGTAACGGTATGGTTTATGGTGGCATCCAGTCCAGAGGTTCCATGACCTTTGATATCTTGGGTGATACTTTCCTCAAAGGAATCTATGCTGTAAGTTGTTTCTTCCTAGGTCTAGATAAGATGCTGACTACGAACGTAGATCTTCGACCAGGGTAACACTCAATTCGGTGCTGTTCAAAGAACTGAGGCCACTCAGAACACCTCAGCCCCTCCTTCTTAGATGAGTCGGAAATGATTATGATTGGGAGGAGTTAGGGTAGCGTCTGAGTTTGTTTTTACGTAGGAGGCTTCGTGATATTATAGTTGAATGCTTATACACCTCAATATTCATTTGAAACCTGTGAGAGAATATGCGTGCTTCTTCACTTGCTTCCATTACCGGCTCTTCGCCGCAGAAGACCTGGGACAATATGCTGTTTGATGAAATGTCCTAGATTCCATTGTCTTTATTATCTAACTGTGTGTTAGCTGTTGTTACCGTCCTCTCATCGCGAAAATGAATCATGCTTCAAATACTTAGACTTATTGCAATCTCCCAAGTGATGAGAGATTCACTTTATTCACCACAGAGTACTACCTCTACTACATCACAATGTTCATCGTAATTTGTCCAACATTTGTTGGTCTTCTCCGAGCTTTCGTGAAGCGGTATGGCGGGTAGTCTAGTAGGTCAGAACAATAAAGAATAGTGATCTTTTAGCTTGTGGAGCACAAGAAATGAATATCTAAATCGAAGTGATAAAATGCATTTTCGTTTCGACGACTTTGTACCTTTCTATTTTATGAACACTCCCTCAATGTACAGCCTATTTCGAAGCATTTTTCGCCTCCTCATCAGCCACCAAGCCCAGGATTTCCATATCCGAAAACCATGCTCTCACACTATCAATGACCTTCTCTAGCTCATGCCCGCCTTCCATAACATCATCTAGATTATGCACACTCATTCCACTTCTATGATCTGTAACTCTCTGCTGCCCCCAATTATACGTCCTAACCTTATCACCCCTCCCCGTCTTCGCCACACCCACCACACTCCTCCTCAACCTCAACATCTCCTCCTCTCTAGCCTCCCTCCTCGCAGCCGCCAATCTCGACCTCAGAATCTGCCACGCCTGCTCTCTATTCTTCAACTGACTCCGCGACTCCTGCATACTAACCACCGTCCCCGTCGGAATATGCGTCAAGCGAACCGCCGAATCCGTCGTATTTACATGCTGCCCACCCGCTCCTCTCGCGCGCATCACATCCGTCTTCACATCCTGCGGATTCACGTAGTAATCGCTGTTCGGATCATTCAGATCCGCTTCCCAGTA
Source organism: Clarireedia sp. CPB17 (assembly GCA_002242865.1). Taxonomy (NCBI): domain Eukaryota; kingdom Fungi; phylum Ascomycota; class Leotiomycetes; order Helotiales; family Rutstroemiaceae; genus Clarireedia; species Clarireedia sp. CPB17. The sequence continues at coordinate 49,510 of LLKJ01000688.1, forward strand.
CTCCTGTCCTTCTTGGCCCGTGGTCGGAAAACTAGGCAGCACCATCACAGCCACTGCACTCGTATGTGTTCGCCCTTGTTTTTCCGTTAGGGGAACCCGCTGCACGCGATGCACGCCAGACTCGCTGCGTAGCAATTCGTACGATCCGGGCGTTTCGATCTCTAGAACTACTTCGGTGATGGGGGACGAACTCGCATCGCCTTCCCCGTCGGCGGTTTCGTATTTGATAACCGTGGTGCGCAATCTCTTGCGTGCGCAATATGCCTTGTACATGCGAAGTAGGTCTGCGGCGAATATCGCAGCTTCACTTCCTCCCACACCTGGCCGGATTTCTAGGAAGCATGGTAGGTCTGCGAAGGGATGTTTGGGCGTAAGACTGGTTGTAAGGGTTCGCGATAATTCCTCGAGTTGTGTCGTCGTAGTAGCCAGGTCTTCAACCGCTAACTCTCGTAGTTCTGCGTCCGTGGAAGAATCCTTAAGAAGTGCATCTAGTTCTTTTAACGAGTCTCGTGTGTCTTCCCAGTTCTTCAATGCGGCCACTACGCCCTGCAATTCTCCTATTCTCTTCGCTATTTTCGCATCGAATGACTCGACGGTTTCTTGACTCAATCGGTCATGCTCTGCTGCCATATTGCGCGCGCGCACCAGCAGCGCTGGAGAAAATGTCCCGCCATTGCTTGCTGTTTTCCGTGTAAGAGAATGCGCCAAAGGAGGGGTGCGGGGTAGTTGACTAACAGGTATTGCTGGAAAAGCGGATACTATTCGGTCGCCTGCTACCTGCCCTCAATGAGAGGTTTATACATCGTCGACAAATCCATGGAGCTTTAAACATTATCGTGGAAATGCTGCTCACAGTAGATTACTTGTACCTGTCGAAACATTTTCCGATGAAAATTGACTGGTCCGTGCATATGTCTTCCCAATCAGGCAGTCCGATACGTCCCTGGTGACGTTCGACCCTTTCCCCACGTTCTAATCTTCGAAAGATATATCGTAATAACCATTACTCCGAGGCAAGGAGCATTGCAAGTCTAGTTAGACGGACTTTGATTTCCGAGGTAGGTATTCTTAGTAGGTATTCTTTGTCCTTCTTATACCCGATATCTCCCACTTTGCGTTTCTTCTGAACTACACACATACATTTTCCTCGAGGAATTCAGATCGGGCTTAAGACTTTCTGATACCAGAGACCTTGAAAATGCCCGTCAACTTGAGTTCAGTCTTTCCGGCAGCGGACCCGGAATTCATCACATTCCCAAGTAGAAGAAGTGTGGTGCATAGCACAGATGGCATGATTGCATGTACTCAGCCTTTGGCTGCAAAGTGTGGTCTCAAAGTCCTCCATGCGGGTGGCAATGCTGCTGTGAGTTATGCCTGTGAAGGATTCTTGCCTAACTTCAGCTAATCTGACTTCTGATTAGGATGCCGCCGTGGCTGTTGGTAAGTAGAATGCACCGAGATATGAACTACACTAACAGACTTCCAGCCGCGGGCCTCAATATGACAGAACCTACATCCACCGGTATCGGGGGTGATATGTTTTGTCTATACTATGATGCCAAGACCAAGAAAGTTAGCGCTTTGAATGGTTCAGGTCGTGCAGGCATGAAATGTACGCTCGAGGCTATCCGCAAAGACCTTGGGCTTAAAGGCGACGAACCAGGAAATATTCCACTCAAGAGCCCCCACTCAGTTACGGTGCCAGGTGCAGCGGCAGGGTGGGTCGACACTGTGGAAAGATTTGGTAGTGGAAAAGTTACACTTGAGCAGATTCTAGCTCCTGCTATCGAATTGGGAGAAAAGGGATTCCCTGTCTCTGAACTTGCTTCAACCATGGTGAGCAGACTGAAGTGTCATTTCTTATGACTTAACTGACAAGGCCATAGTGGAGAAACTGTGAAGCCTTACTTTTGAGAGCATCTCCTAACAGCCATGAGATGCTGAAAAAGGATCCCAGCGCACCCAATGGCTGGCGAGGACCTCGACCTGGAGAACTTTTCAGAAATCCCAACCTTGCCAAAACTTTTAGGACTTTAGCAACCGAAGGTAAGGAAGGGTTTTATTCCGGTAGAATCGCGGATGAGATCGTCAAAGTTGTAGGCCATCTTGGTGGCTTCTTGGAGCTCGGTGATCTCAAAAAGCACCTGGAAATGGGCAGCGAGGATACCACTCCAATATCAGCAGTTTTCAAAGGCCAGGGCTATAGCAAGAAAAACCATTACGTTGATGGCGCCGCGGGACAAGGACTTAATGAGAATAACCACGGTGTCAGAATCTGGGAGCACCCGCCTAACGGCCAAGGTCTTGTTGCGATCATGACGCTCGGCATTCTCGAAGCTCTGGAGAAGAGCGGTAAAATCCCAACATTTACTGAGGACGACCATAACTCCCCAGAATACCTCCACGCAGTCATCGAATCCCTCCGCATCGCCTTCGCTGATGCAAGTTGGTTCATCAGTGACCCTGCTTTTGGCAAAATTCCCATCGAGGAGCTAATCTCCCCCGCCTACCTCGCTGAGCGTGCCAAACTCTTCGATCCCACCGCCTCCAACCCAAAAATCTACGACCACGGCTCCCCAGCCCACAATCATAGCGACACCGTTTATTTCGCCGTCACCGACGCTGAAGGCAACGGTATATCATTCATCAACTCGAACTTCGAAGGCTTCGGTTCTGGTATCATTCCCAAAGGAACTGGATTTGTCCTCCAAAACCGCGGCGGAAATTTCTCCCTCGAGAAAAACCATCCAAATGTCATCGCGCCCGGCAAGCGTCCCTACCACACTATAATTCCAGCCATGATCACCAATGAACACGACGGCAGTCTGCACAGTGTGTATGGTGTCATGGGCGGGTTCATGCAACCCCAAGGCCATGTCCAGGTTCTGCTCAACACGATCCTTTTCCATCTGAATCCGCAGGCGGCGGTCGATGCACCGAGGTTCTGTATATCTGCAGATGGTGTTCCTGGGGAGGAGAAAGATGCTAGGAAGGTGTATCTAGAGGAGGGGATTAAAGATGAGACGGTGCAGAAGCTGAAGGGGATGGGTCATGATGTCGAGCTTGTGAAGGGACATCAGAGAGGGGTGTTTGGGAGGGGTCAGTTGATTAGAGTTCATGCTGAGGAGGTGGGCGATGGTGAGCAGAGAGAAGAAAGATTGGTTTACAGTGCGGGGAGTGATCCGAGAGGTGATGGTGGTGCTTATCCTGCGTAAGTGTGGGATGGAGGAAGGATGGAGCAAGATAGAGGGATGAAGAAGAGGTACATGTATTCTAGATTGGGAGCGGAGGAAGAGCCTGGAGGATATATTCCTACGAACAAGTACACAGCACAGTAAAGAGACGCAGGCTTCCAAATTTCTCTCCATGTCCTGATCGGATTTCCTGGCGAGAACATACATATATGCCCATGCAATTCATGTAGAGCAAATTGTTATGTTAAGAAGGTTAAGGTTGAATATACCACATCTTGAGCTCGTTCATTTAACCTGTCTGCTCTCCTTTATTTATCCATCTGTGGATCCGCTCGTTTGTTTATATCATTCCCCAAGTTCTTGGACTACCTTTGCCCTGCCCTGCTCTGCATCTACAGTCCAAATAAGGCACGAAGATACTGCGATTCATTACTGCTAGAAAGTTGTACATATTTGGCTTACTATTCATCACACCTCAGAATCAAACCCTGACCATTTGCATTGTCTTTTCGTATATAAGTTTATGATTGCCTTCCATGCCCCATATTCTCCTGATTTTCAACAACGGTAGGGTTATTTAGAGTTGTTGATGTAGGATACTCGAATAAATAGATAAGATTTTATCGATATGTTGCTATACATTCGATAGAACCTGGCCATGAAAAGAGAAGAAGCAATGAAAACAAAAGAAGAAGGCGATGGTAAAATAAACAGAATTGTCAAGGAAGGTGTCTAGAAACACAGCACGCTGCGAGTCAACGAATTGGCATTTGAAGCAGATCACTCAGCGTAAACTCGAGGAGGATAGTGAAGCACTGCAAGCAATCTTGTAATAGTCCAAAGTTCCAAACTACCGAGAATCAACTCATCTATCAGGCTAACAACTCTACTACACACTGGATTATGAATGAGAAACGCTAGGGCCTGGGGGTTAACGAGTCTCAAATAGTATGTAAAAGTTGAGACTACTACACAGTCTTAAACGAAGAGAAACAACAATCTAGGGGGCAGATATGCCGAATCATCTCAACTCCCGCGATGGCCAAGACCAGACATGTCGGTAGTTGTGATAAGGAGATATAAATAACACACTTACAAAGCATGATTAAGTGATGAATAGTAGCCTCTGGCTATATATAGACGGAACTGCCTTCACAAATTTGAATCGGGGTGGTCGTTCCCTGGTTGGGTCGCATGTGAGAGCAGTCACTTTGACCTCGCTGCTACTCTATTGCAGACAGAGACAGCTTAGAAAGTGGGTAGGAAAGTAGTGCCGGGTGCTGCACCTTTCTCTTGCTTGTTCGAGATTGATCTCACCGAAGGGAAGTTAGTGGTTGTTCTGAAAGCAAGACCAGAATCAATCCGTCTGATTTGTCGGTTCTATCATCATGCTCTCCATGATGCCTGTCCGCCGCCCACACTTCACCTCGCCAAGATATATATATATATCTCCTTGACGATGCTAGCGGCGCTATCAGCTTGTACCGGCAATGGTTGCCATTTTGACGCACTGGTTGTATGCACAAGTGGCCACTCGGCGCGGAAACCGGACCGATATGGAAGGTTCTCATGATCAATTTCAGTTTATACTTTGGCATTTTCGTGAATTGAGTTTACAAGGCTGAAGCATGTGGGTAACATATCTCAATGGCATTCAGAGATAATTGCACATGCATCTTGTCCCACAAGAGGTGTGGATGATGTGACCATTGCCGTAAATCCTTACCGAACATAGCCGGAGATCGACCGCTCGGTTGATTACCATCTCTGGCCATCAGTCTTCTAATTAGGGAACGAACGCATAATGAATTTTGCGCTTCCTGGACAGGATATTGGATTGTGAGCCGGGTTGACCATAGCCATCAACATCCAAGGAATCAACACTTGTGATGACGGACAGTCTAAACTCGGTACACCCTCCTTTCCCCCGCATGGTTGTATGCACGATATGCCCAGCCTGAGCCCAAGACCTGTGTGGAATCATTTGCTTATACGAGCGTGCAATGACCTAAGCTCTGACGCTTTCCTGCCCTCGAAGCTCTACCGAAGAGATACCTCAGTTTAAGAAATCTGACAAGTATCGTAGTATTCGCGCGAAAGGGTATCTGGAAGCGGTGCTCTCGCGCGGGGAACATCCACAAACTCGGTACTACTAAGTTAGATGTGGGGATTTGAGGTGGAGATAGAGTATTTATAGAGCATTTGTGGGCACTCGACAAAGCCTTGTGCATAATATGTGATATATACTTTCGGGTATTTCTAGCGCCCGGAAAATCACCGGGCGCTGCCAAGTGGACTAACATACGCAGAATACGGCATGACATGATATGATCGGACAATATAAGGTTGTCTCGCGCGTAACTGTGGATGGCACGAACCGTAGTCTTGTCGTGCGAAGGATTGGCTGGGAAGGATTGAGGTAAGCGCGACAGGTTCGGTAGACCGGCAACTAGCTTATGCCAGCAGGTCCTTTCCGTTTTTATCGTACTAACTAATAGTCGTTGAGGATTTCAGACACTCTCGTCCAACGGTTCAAGACAGCGGATGGGGTGGGAGTAAACTCTAACTTTACCACGACTGCAATAGTGTGGTTCTCCAACTTATCTCCACTCTATCGCTAATACGGATCACGGCAAGCATGACTTGATGCATTGCTTGGTAGCTTCCTACTGAAAGCGGAAGCTTGGTACGAGTGAACGAGTAATAGTTGAGAGATAGCAAAATCGCGTGTTAATTTTAGCAGGACAAAGTTTACCGTCCAAATATCATGTGCTACCGGTGTAATGCAACCCACCGTCGACGCTTGAGTAATATATGCTGAAAGAGTAATGTACGGGAACAGCAGGTGGCACGCATAAGAGGTACTATTTTGGGGTAGTTTGCAAGCTTTTAGGTGGTACCTTGTACAATAATTTTACCGTTTTAAGCAATGGCAGTTACCTTAGTTGGAATCGATGCGAGGTCATGTACTTGCAGGGTACATGAAGAGCAAGGGTACAAAGAAAAAATGGCTGGTGAGAACACCGGCAGAGATTTTGAAGAAGTCGACCTTTGCGTAATTGTCCGATAGTGGAGTAACGGTCGAGGTATCATGAGCAATTGCCACTGGATAGTCACGAGAAGCGAGCTGCATACTCGTACTGCTACGTGGATGATGAATCTCGCATAGATGGAGATGCTAATATTGTATTTGGCAGTCGAGCAGCTCCGATGCTACACTCAGATTAGATAGAGGCACGGAGTAAGATTAACACTCGCACCTTGGTTGAAAAGTATGCTGAAGAATATTATACGAGAGGAGGTTCCTCCGAAACGTATAGATAATTCGCAGGATGTAATGGACAGGGAGATTACGCTTCCTCGGTTGATGGCGGTATGATGAGCTGTTCCAGAGAAATGTTATCTCTGCTAGCGATGCTGTACTCAGGAGAGCAGCACAGATTTCGAGTACTGCCTAGAAAGATGGAGTATCAAGAACGACCCCTCGAAACGGATCCACCTCCACATTGCTCACACATGGCAACTTGTGGAGGATCTGGTGGTCAGTTCTCAACTTCTCAGCAGCGGTTTCTCCTGTATCAAGAACAAGAATCTCGAGGTCCAAGCAATGAAATAAAATTGAGGAGTGAAAGGGGTTACTCTTTTGTTGTTTCTCCTTTATTTGATCCTTTGGCGTAGTTGTTTCGTCTGAACCGTCAGCCTTGGACAAAGTTTTGATGCTCCCTATGCAGGTACACTTTTTGTTTCCCCTTTCACCGCGTACCGGTTCGTCTCATAAAATGACCCATCAAAGATGAGGCTACTGTCGCACCTCTTCAATCCTTCAAGAAAGTTGCAACTCCGAGTTTCGAAAGGCTTATCGCAACGTTTGCACGTCCCCCATCTATGTTGCTTACCGGCTCATTGCTCAAGGGTCAACCGTGGAGAGTTAGGGAAAGTGGTCAGATTCCATAAGTCCGTGTGAAATCCTACGGGCTATGGGGACAAAAAGGTGCAAAGGTTCCCCAAGGATGTGTATTCCCCGGTTCCGAACAATCGATTGTCAGCGCCGGACGCGGAAGCTAAGAGATCTCTTCTTCCATGGTAGCAATGAGCAATGAGCATGGGTGGCGGAGGTAGAGCCATTTTGCGTTAAATGACTTACTTATCAGGTACTATCGAATAACCGCTTGGGTAATGCAGTGGTACCTTGATATTGTCTTGTATGCAAGTATTTACGGTAAAGCGTACATGAACGCGTGGTTTAACCCGGATCTAGAGGCTGAAGTCATTCCTTCTAGATAATCAAGTCGCTGGAGTAACCGTTGGCTTGTGCCGCGTCAACGAAAACTCTTGCAGTGTTGCAACTGGGCCAAATGTAGACCACAAAGTTGATTTATCAGAGTACCATAGACATTCGCGCCTCACCCCCTTCATGAATTGAGCGAAATAATTGGCGAACTCCGTCGTTTTTATCGCATCCAATACAAGATTGAAGCTAAAAGATGCGCAAATTTTGGGACAGCTGCGGCACGAATTCGAGAACGGGGGTGCGTAAACTGAAGAGCATGCAGGAGTCTTGATGGCCGACGGCAATGGGAAGCGTAGGCGAAGATATCCAGACGAAGAGAGTTCAAGCTGTGTGAGAGAGTACCAGAGAGTACAAGATGAGATGGTTCTCGAGGTAACATGGGGACAGGCTAAAATTAATTAAATTAAGCCTAAAATGGACTAGTTCTCCGCCCATACCCCTTCATTCCTCGCTTCTTCTTTTCTCCATCCGAATCCTTCGAGCTTTCAACCATTCTCCCCATTTTTACTTTATCAACCCAGTGTCGCGGCAGCGCATTCTACCTAAACAAGTATCCTTCAAAGTGCCACCGTATGCAGATATGGAAGTATGCATGTACTGTGCAATGTACAGATACATGGCTTCCTCGTCCCAACCCATGAAGCTTGTGGGTCAATACTTCCGCCCACCAGAAACGGACAAAAGAGCCCGCTGCAAGCCATCCCACCCTCCTCTTCATTGTTCGTGCCTCCAAGATCCAGCCCAGACTGACTCCACAAGGAGTTCTTACAAGGTTTGGCACTTTATCTCCACACTACGGCTAATGTACGTGCAAGGTAGGTACTGTAGGTAAGTATGCTGTCAGGGTCTTGGTCAACTCGTTTCTAACCAAGTCGGTCCTGTTTCTATGGGTCCTACTTCTGTGTTTCTAAATCCGTTCGATTTACTTGAAATCGTCCTACCACAAACGCCAGCCTTTAGATCTATAAGTTCAGATCAATCCCGTCGCATTTGGCAAGAGATCATCTTCATCTTCATCATCAGCTTCAGCTTTCGTTCCATTCAGAGAGTCATTGCTCCAAGTCATTTCTTATTATTACAGTCGTCAAGGTCACCCTATCTATAATACACCCTTCTGCTCCTACCGCACCCACAACGGGTTATCCTCTCAACGATCTCTACCAAATTCCCAAGCTTTAGTACTAAAAGTTTCAATATCATATCACAATATAATTTTAACTATGCCTTCTATCAACAACCTCGTCATATTACTGGCTTCCGCCATAGCAGCTCTTCCGGTAAGAGCAGTACCAATCGCATCAGCTACCGCCGACAATAGCTATTGTGCATCCGCGGTCTTACCCGTCCAAGGAGGTAAGCTCTAAACTTGCCCCTCCCCCACCATGGCGTTTATAGGTCTCCACTCTAACTTTTTCTACCCAGCTATTACCACGCTCCCATCTCCTAGTGGCTCTCTTGAGTACGTTGCTCTCGGCCGCGGTATTCAAAACTATACTTGCTCCGCTATTGGAGCTAAACCTGCTGCCATTGGCGCAATGGCCAGCCTCTACGATGCTACCAACCTCGCGAAGTGTCAATCTTCCACAGCGAACAACTTACCAAGAAACGCTGTCTACACACCTCTTCCAGGCTCCGATGCTGCTCCATTCATGGGCCTCCGCCCCCTCGGTCACCATTTCTTCGCTGCAGATGGCACCCCAACCTTCAACCTATCCTCCGTCTCCAGCCTCTTGTACGCTGCCAAAAAAGCTGATATCGCTGCTCCTCTCAATGCCAGTCCAGGCCCCGCTAACACCGGTGCGGTCGACTGGCTTCAATTGAGCGCCAAGGCCGGTTATGCATCCGTCAACCTGGACGAAGTCTACCGCGTTGAGACAGCTGGAGGCAACCCAACCGCGACTTGCATCTCAGTTGGCACTCTCAGCGTGGAGTATGCTGCTCTTTACTGGTTCTACGCTTGACAATTAGCCTGTGAGGCTGAATAAGTGGCCTTATACTAAGATTTATCACAACACTGGCGGATTTGGGATCTGCTATAAAAAAGGATGTATAAAAGGTCTTTCATTGGATGGAAATTGGGGCAAAGAAGGGTTAAGGAATAAGGAATTAAAAAGAACCATTTTGTACATAGTTTCTCTTCTACCTATCTGGTTAGCACCAGTCGAAGGCATATGAAAGTATCCGAAGGCTCATGAAAGTATCAAAATATTTAAAAATTTAGTTAATGTCGTCTCACTTGTATTCCTCTTCTCAACATTGAAGTTTAACTTCAGCAACCAAATAAATTCTCGTTGAATTGGGAAAGTATACAATCCAGATCCGAAAATAAGAGGTTTCTATGAAGATTACCTAGTGCCACCCCCTGGTGAATCTTCAGACAGAGGATACGATACTGAGATCTCTAGCAGACTGATTTCTTCACCACTCCATCTCTCTACAGAAGCACTACATTATAGGTTAGTGTCTAACCTATCCAATGCCGCTGAGCGATACTTCAGAGGATAACCTTACGAACATGCAAAGAGAGCACCTTCATTTGAAAACTAACATCAGAACTACCTTTATATGCCCCCATCGCATCGCCCGCTCTATGCACACACACACACGCTCACCCACTCACTCACGCATTCACGCATTCACGCACTCCAGCTAACGTCACGATCAACTATACATTCCATCCACACCTATCCACATTTTTTCATCCTTCTCAAACTCATACTCATACATTACAGATACAGTATACTAAACTAACCAACCATTAAACAACCTACCGTTTAGCCTACACCTACACCTACACCAACATCTACAAAAGTGCAACAAAAACACCGGAGTGGAATCTGGGCCTACCAAAACCAAAAGGAAAAAAAACCGAGACATCAAGAATAAGAGGAATATTTTACATTTTTTGATTTCTTTCTTTCTTCAAGTTTCTTGCTTGCTGTGCTTTTCTTCTTCTATTTTACTGAACAGAACTAACTACCAGTAAAACCTTCTGTGCGCGTGTGCGTTGCGTTGTGTTGTACGAAGTCCGTGGGAATCATGACATCCATCTCATCTCTTCTCATCACACCAATCTTGCTCATGCCTTCTCATGCCATGCCATGCCATACCATACTCTGACATTTCCCACCATCAAACAACCCAAGCCAGACCAATCCACCGCCCATTTTAAGTCCCCTGACATGATCACCCATCAGCCATCCGCCATCCGCCAGTCCACCCATCCTTTTCCAATCCCCGATCCGCCCCGTAAATTAACGCATCCCCGCGCTCGCCAACCCGCCACCCATACCCGCTAATCTATTAGCAAGCTGAGGGTACTTCTCCTGCACCTCCAACTGAGTTCTCGTAGCTTCCGCATAAGACAGCGCATTAACAATTTCGCCTTCGGTTCTTGATAGTTCGGCCGCGCGTTCGAAATACTTGAGGGCCTCGGTGACTTTTCCTTGTTGAAGGAGAAGTTGTGCCATTGTTGCGACGGCTATGTCGCATTCCGGGTCGACTTTTTTAGGGAAGAGGTATGTTAGCTTATGGTAGGGAATAGTGAGGGAGAGATTCGAAGAACGTGACTTACTGATTAATGCCTTTTCGCAAAGCTTCTCGGCTTCGCCGAAATCTTGCTTCCATTGGAAAAGAGCCAGAGCTTTGTTGATGAGAGGGAGCACACTCATTCCCAATGGTTTGGTGGTCTTCTCCAACTCAACTGCCTTCTCGAACTGCGTAATAGCTTCATCGTATTTTTGTTGATCCAATAAAAGTTCTCCATAGTAGTTGTATGCATCTGGAACATCCTCGAAAGACTTGATGCATCGTCTGAATGTAGCCATCGATGATGCGATCGATCCCATCTTATACTGTGTAACACCAAGTTGGATATGAGAGAAAATGAAGTCTCGGTCGAGATCGATGGACTTTTGGTAATCCTTTGCCGCTAGGGAGAGCTCGCCAAGGATGAAGTTAAGTTGCGCACGGTGATAGTAGATGTCGGGATCATTATCATTTTGTTCCAACGCCTTCTCAAAATCAGCGGCCGCTGCATCCTTGTCACCTATACATGTGTCAGTAAAGAATGATGGAAACTCAAGCGCAAACTTACCTAGTTCCAAGTGCATGCTTGCGCGTTTGATGTAGCTTTGCGTATAGCCTGGCTCTAGTTCTACGCTCTTACTCAAGTCGCTCAAAGCTTCTGTCTGTAATCCTCGAAGATATCTGTATGTTCCACGCATGTTGTAGGCGAAAGCTTCATGTTCACCAAGATCACCCAATTCTAGAGCTTTTTCGAATGCAGCCGCAGCGTCTTCGTAACCCTCAGCCGTCTTCTTTTCCATAGCTCGTAGACCGAATTGTAGTTGACCCTTTCCAGTATCCTCTGGAATCTCAGCACCGTATTCTAGTCCTTCCGGCGCTGGTCTAGCTCGGAAACTTTGAAGGTAGTTTGTCACGAAGGTTGGGCTTGGGAGTTTCTTGTCCTTGTCTTCTAGGATGGCCTTCGCCTTGGATTCTGCAACTTTCTTCAGTAATCGTTCTACCGATTGTGCGCTTTGCTCGTTGCGGAATCCATCGATGATGCAGCTGGCCGTGAAGTCAAGTAAAGCTTCGCTATATTTCTCCACATGCTCGTATGCGTTTGCTCGACGGTTCAATGCCTTGACGTATTCGGGGTCGAGGTTGATCGCGGCGGTGGTATCCTCAATGACCTTGTCAAACTGACTGAGGGCATTGTAACAGGCAGCACGATTCGAGTAGAAGATAGGATCCGGCTTGCACAGGATAGCTTTCCCATAAAGATCGATAGCCTTAGGGTAGTCCTTGGCCCCGTATGCAGTATTGCCAGCAGCCTTCAACTTAGCAGCATAGTCTCGTCGTTGTTGATCTGTTAGATTCCCCACAGTGGTCTCATCCACTTCTGGAAGCTCGTCCGCATTCTCGGCTGGTGCTTTCGGCTTGCTATCTGGTGGGGTCGTTCCTTTCTCTAGGTCGGTTTTCTTGTCCTCATCTCTCTTCCGTCGCTTTGATTTCCCGGACTTCTTAGGTACATCTCGCGCAGCTGCGCTATCCTTCTATAAGATTCTGTTAGCCATGACATGATGCAGCATGAAAAACAAGCGGCGGTCAAATGCGACTTACCGAGTCCAATAGATAGTATGCAACGCCAGCTCCCGATACCACTACTGCGACACCTGCGATTGTGTATACAACGGCCTTATTTTCCGAGGCCCACGACGATATTCTTTCCCATACTGATGATTGTGATGTGGATGCCGCAAAGTTTGGCATAGGTTTGCCGGGGGGCATTGTGTTTTGTACAGACATCTAGAAACGAGTGGGGTGATGCTCGAAGATGTAGGATGATTTCCGTAGGAAGGTATTAAGGTATCTGCGTGATAGGAGGTGGATGCAGATTATGATAATTGTATTGGTGGTATATTTTGAGGTCAATTCGTCCACAGCTTCATCGAAAAATCTTGGTGATACTCGTCCAAATTGTACCCGCAATAGTTTAATCATCAGAGCGAAAGCTTCGGTAAATGGCCGTGTGTTTTTCAGTGTGAGTAACGCGAACGCGTCTAAAGCGGCGATCCCACCTTTCTTTCGTCATCATCGGCTGCCTCTTGAATTTACATCATAGCACAGCAACAACTTTCGAATTCGGACATATATAGGAGTGGTATTTCATGCAAACAATGACATGCCAATTCTCATATTGCTATGTCCTACATATCAAGTTTATTGCACAATCTCAAGAGAATATAATTGCAGTTGCGCAAATACTGATATCGAAGAGCGGTCCCATCTCCATGTCTAGAGAGTAAATAGACATCGAAGCCTTGACTTCCTGGAGAAGTGTTTACTGTGTGTTCTATCTATCATCTCTTGCTCCTCTATGCTTCTGACTCCTAAGTCAATGCATTACAGCATCGGTGGTCTCGTGGTGGAACAACCCGATTTTGAGGTTGATCATGACTCGGTCTACTTTGCAGGGTCGCAACCATGTAAAACAGTCAGGTTGTATTGCAACAAGGATGAGCAAGAAGTCGAGTTGCAGTTTTCCCATAGTAGATGCTAGTATAATCTTGAACGACGGCGTATTTGACAAAAGCCATCATATTCCATATGCACGTGCCACTTACTCTGCGGGGCTTTGAGGGGCTGGCTTTCTAATCTTTGAGTCACTATTTTCCCCAAAGGTCGAAAGAACCAAAAAAACTCAACACCAAGCATCTGGATCCCTAGTAAGTCCAAACTTCTGTGTTTCATTCTGTGAAAGGCTCTGATGATGTTATAGGGTGAGGCTGTTCAATTAAACCTCTACGTGCAAAAAGATTTACGCAAGAGGGGTAAGAAACACATTCACAACAGGACGTTCACGATCTACCAGATGCATATGTTAAGCAAGTAGCTTTTCTAATAGCGGAACTAGAAATATCAACTGGAAAGTGGCCAGTTGACTTTATTCTTTGGAAAGATCTAAAACATTGCACTTTTCAAACACACGCTCAACCTCTACGCCTTCTTACACCCATCTAGACCTGCCGCCCTTCCGAACTGGAAGAGTCATCCCGAAATGTCCCAAGATCCCGACTTCCAACTGTTCACCTCTCTCCGCTTCGACCCCATCCTCCTCCAATCCCCCATCAACATCCAATCATGGCCACTCCCCTCACCAAATCCATCGCCATTCTACATGCTCCCCTACCACCGTGATCGCCTCCTCCAAGCCGCCACCCACTTCAACTGGCCCTCTGCTATATCCTCCATTTCCGGGCCCTCAGGGTTCGAAAACCTGCTCCACCACCTTACCACCACAATCGATACCCAATCCTCCACTCCCCTACGAATCCGCGTTCTCCTCTCCCACACCGGCACCCTAACCATCGAGTCGAACCCCGTACTCCCCGTCCCTCTATCCAACCTCTTCCCCACCCGTCTCCCACCTCCGAGCACCTCTCTTCCCCCTCAACCCACCGTCTCCGCTCTCACAGGCGGCGCTCTCACCCTCGGCACCATGGACCATCTCCCAGGGGACCCCGACCTCAGCAACCCCTGGCCCATCATCCCGGACCCCGCGCGCACGCAACCGTCTTCTTACACGCTCTACAAGACGACATCCCGCTCCATGTACAACCTCGCGCGGGAACGAGCCGGGATCAAGGAGATGGGCGAGAAGAAAGAAGTATTAATCATTAGCGAGAAGGAAGGAGAGATCATGGAGGGTAGTTTGACGAGTGTGTTTTTCTGGAGGGAGGGCAAATGGAGGACGC
>LLKJ01000689.1:0-28740 GCA_002242865.1 Clarireedia sp. CPB17
GTGTTTTGGGGAGGAGGATGATGGGGTGGGATGTTTTGGGTAGGAGACGAAGAAGGAGGAGGGATAGAGTGTTGATTGATTGGTTTTTATTGATGGGAAATTTTGAAGAAGAGGATTTATTAGTTGAGTGATACATTATATTTATTCACAGTCTTTACAAGATATCAAATGGAAGAGTTTGTTTAGAAAACCGAGATATCACCTCATTTCAATACTTTAAATCATGCAGTGGAGCTAGTCCAGCATTTCATAAAATATGGTTCATCTATCATTGTTTCTATCATGATCTCAACTCATGATTTATAGCTATTCCACTCTAATCCCCCACAGTACGCAGTAACCGTCCGCACCAAATATCTATCTCATCCACCTCCCCATAACCCATACCTACTGATTGATACCCTCAGCACTAGGCAAAGGAATAGCACGATACAGCAAGATAAGAGCCGAATGAGATTCTCCACCCCCAGACAAGGTATCAATCTTATCCGCCTCAACCTCCGACACCTTATCATCATTGAACCACCACCACTTCCCATCTTCCTCGCCACGCACACCCGTCTTCGGGTCCAGCGGTCCCTGTTTCTTCACATACGAGGTATAATGGCCACTATCCGCACTCGCACCTTGATGAGTGACGAGACCGCGGAGTTCGTACAGACCGGATTTGTTGGCGCCGTCATCTTGAGCGAGTTCGGGGTTGATGAGGGCGTGCAGTTCTTTCTTTGCTTCGAGGATGGAAGCGGCCTTTTCGGCGTCAATCTCGGCGTCGGTTTTGTAAACAACGTCCTCCATCGGGGTATCGCCATCCTTGGATTTGCCTTCCTTCTTGTCGTCTTTCTTTGCGTCCTTCTTTGTAGAAGAAGATGGTTCGTCAACGATACCTGCCTTTTTGTCTGCTTCTTCCTTGTCATGTAGACGCTTTTGGCGCTTGCGGGCACGGTCGATGTCTTCCTCTTCTTTTCGTACCTCGCGAACCTTATCCCTAACTGGGATCAACATTTGCTTGAGCTCGTCCGTGCAGAACTCGACAATGTCCAGTTCTCGGGGGAAGGTGACTTTGCGCATAATCTTTGCTTTCTTTTGAGCCTCACGCTTCCAGAAGAATCGAACGAAGTGGACTGTAAGGTATTTCGGAAGACGGGCGATTTTCGACTTCTTGGTGTAGATGGCATCGCGACCAAGTACTTCGGATCTTTTTTCGAGTTTCTCCTCCAGACCTGCAGCAATACCGTCGCGGAGATGGTTGGTATTACCACTGATATGACAATCCAACTTCAAGAAAACATCATTTCCCTTGACTGCCTCCTCCCCCATGTCTTTTGCTGCTTGTTCGTCGCATTCCGTAACGGACTCAAATGCTCCGGCCATATATTTGTCGATGAAGGAGATTTGCTGAGAGGAAGATCCATCTGTGCTACCACCTTCCTTCTTGATCTTCAATTTCTCTCGTAGTTGCTGGAGAATTTGTGTCCAGGCCTCTTCAGCGTCTTGTTGTGCATATCCATGTCCGTTCTTGGCCCTTTCGTTGAATTGCGGGAAAGCTTGTCGTAAAGCATTGAGAAACATCAATGGTGGGAATCCTTCCTGCGTTTCCGACATCTGCTTGTATAAATCTCTCAGAGAAGCAGTCAAATCTGTCGAGCCAAGTCCGAAGTTGCTGAAATCACCGAGACTTGATCCTCCGGATGGAGCGGGTGTATACTTCAGTAGATGATCTTGCAACTCAGGAACTGAGCGAAGCGTCTGAAGAGTGGAGTTGAGGTAGCAGGTATTCCCCAGATTCTGTAATCCAGCAGGCGTTGCGCCAACTTGCTGTGCAGCCTCCGCTTCCGTCATATCCTCAACGAACTTGATGGCATCCTTTGGTCTAACGAATGTTCCGCCCTCTGCCGGTGTTCCCATCATCATGAACGTCTGCCCTGGTTTGGCGCCGATTTTCGACAAGTCGGTATCATCTTTGAGTTGGCCACCTTTCACAAGAATCTTTTGGCGTTCTGGTTCAACTCCGGTGAGAGAGTAAAGTTGGTACTTGAGGACTTCGCCGGTAGAACTTGGATCGATCTCGACATCGTATTTCTTGCCCTGATGTTTGATGATAACTACAGAAAGTTAGCAGAGCCAATCTGTTTTAAACAACATGAAAGTAAATACCAGGTATGCTCGCCATGATTGCAAGGCGGGGGGGACTGCACAATGCTTCAAAGGCTCGAAATGTGAGATAGCACAATCTTTAGGTATAAAAGAAGGACCTCGAAAAGTCTCAATAGCAAAACAGTCTGCAGACAGTTGTTGTGAAACAGAGGGGAATATATGGATTTATAACCCAAAGGCGAAATTAACATAGTGGCGGCGGCGGCTCTGACCTTTAGCGCCTTACGTAGCGTGAAGATGCCTGAGCATCGGGAACCCCACTACGATAGCACCGACAGCTCGCAGCACCGACAACACAACTGCTAAGACCTACGTACACCTTCAGGAGGAGCTCGAAACCGACAATTCGAGAACAACATGGTATGGAGCGTTCAATCAAGTTTGCTTTCAATTGTTCAGTTTATACTAATATCTTGTAGTCTCAATCACTGCGCCCCTACCTCCAATGCGTACGATCCTCCTTAACGGCAGCTCTGTGCCTATCGAATTTCGCATCCCAAACCTCCGAAAGGCACAATGTTCCTGAAATCGAAGCCAAAACGTCCCCAGAGGTCCTCTTAAACCCTCTGACGGTCGCAAGAAACGAAAACGAACGAGTCTTTATCGAACCAAGTATTAACAGTGTACGAATAAGCATCAAGATCAAGCAGGCAGATGAAATTGAACACATCCTCGTGCACAAGTTCACGCGATTCTTGACTCAAAGAGCAGAATCATTCTTTATCCTACGAAGGAAACCGATACAGGTGGGTTGCGGATGCTTGACCGTAAGGCAAGGAGGCTGATTTATTCTAGGGATACGATATCTCATTCTTGATCACGAACTTCCACACAGAGGAGATGTTGAAGCATAAGTTGGTGGATTTTATCATTGAATTCATGGAGGAGGTGGACAAGGAGATTTCAGAGATGAAGCTTTTCGTAAGCTATTCTCTTGATGCGAGTAAAGTATGATTGCTGACAGAAGACAGTTAAATGCTCGGGCAAGATTTGTCGCAGAATCCTTCTTGACACCTGTACGTACTTCTGCATCCGGGCCTCTGACATTCTCTAACCACTTAATTCTAGTTCGATTAAACTTATAGCTGTGTTTGGGTGTACAAATGTTGATAGTCGCGTATGTTAGAACAGCGGTGTAGAAGGCCGACATCATGAATGGCGTTTAGGAGAATAAAAAACATCTACCATACCCCTCAAAAGGGAATTCTGGATCTTCCTGCCCTTGTGCCGCCATACCGAGATGATATCAGGAC
This sequence comes from Clarireedia sp. CPB17, assembly GCA_002242865.1. NCBI lineage: Eukaryota > Fungi > Ascomycota > Leotiomycetes > Helotiales > Rutstroemiaceae > Clarireedia > Clarireedia sp. CPB17. The sequence goes on from LLKJ01000689.1 coordinate 3,408, forward strand.
AAGTTCATCGCGGACTCTAGCTCTCCTTTTCCCACGAAGCTCATGCAGCTTCACTTCTCCGAGATTAACGCAGTCTCCCTACGTAGCAGCCGCAACCTAGCAAATCTAAGAGACGGGACAACCAAGTTGACGTCTGTGCAATATCTATAGATCTCCAGGACAGTGTCTTGGCAAATCTCACCGTTTGAGGACAGAACGCCGTGCGCATGTGACCGGAAGAACAACGCTAAACATGCAACGTTGCCTATTCCCGTAAAAAATCGGTTCTGTTACCTAAACATATAACACGACGAGTTCTAGGAGGTTTACCCCGGGAGACTATTCGCTGGTGCGACACGCCTCCGGTAGGTATTTCATACCGTTGGTCATCCAGCATTTATATGCCAAGTTGGGGTGGGCAAAACACTGCTTATCCAAACATGACTGGTCGCACATCCCCACCTGCTGCAAAGGAAACCTCATTCTCTCCTTTCCCCGCAGATCTCAACCATTTTACACTTATAAAAGGATCAAGGGTGTGCTACAAACCCCTAGATCCCGAAAAGGAGGAAATTCGACTTCTGGTCCTTCCACGTGTTGACGCTCCTCCCAAATACGACTTCATCCATGTGTCGCTACTTACAGACATCAAATATGAAGCATTATCGTATGCTTGGGGCGATCAGCCTGCGAGCATGACCATTCTGATTGGTAAAACCGAGTATTATGTACGCGAAAATCTATTCGCGGCATTGGAAGCTTTGCGATTGAGATCTCGGTCCCGTCATATATGGGTGGACGCGCTGTGTATAAATCAAGAGGATTTCGATGAGAGAAACGCTCAAGTGGCTCTGATGAGCCAAATCTATGCGAAAGCCGACGAAGTTATCGTATGGCTAGGAAAGGCCGAGAGGGATTACTGGGGCGCAATGGTCTTGCTTGAAGATTTGGGCAATCTGCGAATGACTGGGAAAGAGCTTTTCAACATGATAGTTGATCATGCGACTGTTAGGCATGCAAAATTCTGGACCGAACTATCACAACTTTGCCATCGTCCCTATTGGCAAAGGCTGTGGATCATTCAGGAAGTAGTTCTGGCCTCGAAGATTAAGGCTCATTGTTCCTCATTAGTCTTCGATTGGGAAAGACTCGATGGATTGTTTCTCCGACTGAATACAATTCAAGAGACAGCTACGACTCATTTCATCAAAAACTCCACAGGTGGTGGTAGTGACAACGGTTCTTTCAGTCTATTAGAGACGCTGGAGGCGATTCGGAATAGTGTACCTGCTCGGTTGTCCAAACGGAGACAGGAGATCAAGAAACAACTTCCTCTCCTTGATCTTTTTCTAACCCACAACGAAGCGTTGTGCAGCGACCAGAGGGATAGATTCTTTGGATTATACAGCCTAGCAAAAGGTTGTTGTACGGCCGCCACCCCAGCAGATTACCGCAAAACATTCTCAGAGACGATTTCATCAGTCACAGCGCATCATTTCCGACGCCACGCCGACAAAGCAGATGTCATCCATAAATACGAGCATTTCCGGCAAACCCTTCTAAGAACCATTCCCTCCTCACTTCGCGCTACGCATGGCTTTTTCAATGACACTTATGATGCACTGGAAGACCACGAAATTCTCAAAGCAGTTGGGAACGTCAGAGGAGCCATACTATGGCTAAGCCCGCCGCTTGAAGGACTTCAACTCCAAGAATATATGGATGAACTCGACTACTCGGAGTTGAATCTTACTCCTTGCTTGGAGAATCAGCTACGTTACTTTCTGCATAAACGTGGAACGAGAGGATGTTTTCCCGGGAGCATGCTGGCCTCTGTAAACGGAATCTGTAACTACGGGCCTAGTCAGGAATGCTCGTTTTCGGCTTTCTACTTGACAGATCAAACCCTTGCCGACAGCATCAAGCCATCAACCCCGCATACTCCGAAATCTATCCCACCTGGGAAGAAACTTCGTATAACGACACAGCTTATGTCTTCCTTAGGACAAACACTCCACGAGGCTAAATGGATAGTAGAGCGGTCTAAAAACCTCAATACATGCAGGTTATTTCTTGAGGAGAATGGCATGATTGGATACGTCTCAGAAAGCGTGAGAATAGGCGATCTGGTCGTGCAATTTCGCAATACGGCCACGGCCGTTATCTTGAGAAGTCAGGGGAGTGACGGAATTATTGTCGGAAGAGCATGTGATCTATTGGACCTGCGGTTGCGGAATGGAGGTAGTAAGCCTTTTGTATGTCAGGACCAGGATATTCACGAAACTGGTTTCGATGTGCCTTCTATTCCGATTTGTCTACGAATGAAACTGTCAGCTTTGAGGATTTTAGCAAGCTCAAGTACAGATGATCATGGTTGACGTTGATCACCTCTACATACGACAGAGTCGGGCAATACCGATGCTTTACAACTATATGATCGAGCAGAGACAGAAGTATGTGGCAGAGGTGGAAGACCAATAATTTAGAGACTTGCCGCAAGTCCCGTCCAGTCGCCATTGAAATACACGAGATCACTCGCTAAGCAACTTCAGATGTCGCTAGCTTGGAATTTGACTTGATTTCCCACACTTGCCGGCCGCACGAGATCATGATCCTCTTGGTGCATTTCATTTCTTGCCAAAACAAGACGCCATATATCTTGCGCAGGAAGAAGAAAGCCTGGAGTATTTGTACGCTAGAATCAACAGCAGACTTACGAACAATACTCGACCTCTAGTGATTTCATTGCATTACATGATGCCAATTTATGTGCCGCATTTTCGTTCCTTGTTCTAGGGTAGCGAGAGAAACTAGGAACGCTTCCCAGCGTCTTCCTAGATCACGGGAGCTGATTTTGCTATGAGAAGTATATTATGGTTGAACGCTGTATCTACTCGGGTCTAATGATCGCCTCGAGGCCGCTGTCAGCGATGTAACTCGCAGGGAGAGAAATCGGTGGATAGCCTCCACAGTTTCTATACTCGAATTTATGACTATTGCTGAACTTCGAAGGTTGTTACGGCGAGTGTGACGTTACGACTCTCATATTGAATTCTTTAGAAATCAGTGTAGAATGTTTCATATCAAGCAGGCTGGGGAACTGTGGCTGTTGCTGTCCGTTTAGTCTAACGTCCCTGACTTACCCAAGTTGAAACTCCCTTATGCTAGCTATAGTTAGTTCGCAGCAAGGAAAAGTCTCAAGATCAAGCAGGGAGAAGGATCAGACGAAAGCTAGTCAGGCAGATTCAACAACGAATAATTCCATTTCCTTTTAGGCCTTCTAGATCAGTGCTCGTGACCATGACAAACATCGTCAATCATCAGGCTGTAGCAGTTCGAACGGTCTTCAATACTACCACTATCAATTCTCCATTCCAGCTTCTCCATACTCTGTTCCAATGAGGTACAATGGCATGAATGAGTAAACATGTGACTTTTCCGCCCCGCCCAATGACGTCAAGATATCGCACAGCAGCTTTTGAAGATATACTCATCCTTAAATCCGTTTCGCAAGCACATGCAACTTCCTTTCTCATCCCAACATAAAACACGATCTAATACTACCATGCTAACCACAGATCTAACAGGCCATCTTGCTCTCATAACCGGAGCTACTGGCGGCATCGGCCAAGCTACGGCTCTCACCCTCGCCAATCTAGGCTGCTCTATCGCCGTCCACTACAACAGCGCCTCCATCACTGCCACCGACCTCGTCCAAAAGCTCCAAGAAAAAGGCGTCAAAGCCTCCGCATTTCAGGCCGACCTCACCGGCTACGATGCGGTCCGCACTCTCCACCAAGCCGTAACGACCAGCATGGGCCACCCCAGCATCCTCTTCAACAACGCCGGCTTGATCGCTGGCCCCACCCGCGCAACCGACATCTCAGAAATCGACATCTCGGATTTCGAAACCACGTGGAAAGCGAATTGCGGGTCAGCGTTCCTACTCACCCAGCTCTGTATGCCGGCTATGGTGGAAAAGCAGTGGGGGAGGATTATTTTTTGTAGCAGTGTGGCGGGGTTTACGGGCGGTGTGATCGGGCCGCATTATGCGTCTTCGAAGAGCGCGTTGCATGGGTTGGTTCATTGGCTGGCGGGGGCGTATGCACAGAGGGGGATTACGGTTAACGGGGTGGCGCCGGCGTTGATTAAGGAGACGAAGATGTTGCCGGGGAGTAGTGAGGAGTTGGCGAAGAGTAAGTTTGTTTGATTATTTCTGGGGATCAGGGATCAGGACTTGGGTAGGGGATGGAGTTTGGTGCTGATGTGTTACAGAAATACCGATTGGGCAGTTGGGCACTCCGGATGAGATTGCGACGACAGTGGAGTGGATGGTTAAGACAGGGTATGTAACTAACAAAGTCGTGGGTGTTGATGGTGGAATTTTTGTCCAATGAATGAAGATATAGTGAAACTGAGAGAGCATGGGTCTAAGGTCCTTGAACATCTGGTAGCAGGATGGGTTCCTTCCAACATCCCGCGAGTGGAACATCTATATGTGTATTGACATCCAGTGAGCGGAGGAAATCTACTATACATCCTAAATTCCCCTCAGTCACCCACCTACTTACCCTGCAACACTGCATCAGCCTCTCTCCACCCCGACAGCAAAGCACCATGAACCGTCGCAAAATGATTGACACTAGTATGCTCCCCCGCAAATCTCAGCGTGGCTCCGTGCTCATTAATTACCGGTTTCTGGAACTCAGCTCTATGTTGAGTCTCGGAAACCCCTTTAATCATATGACTGTAGCTTCCCAGCGAATACTGATCGGCTGCCCATCGTGTCACATATACCGCATCAGGTAGTGGCGGTTCCCTTCCCAGCCCTTTCGTCAGAGCACGATGAACAATCATGCCAGCTTCTTTATCGGATAAGCTTTCGACGTAGGTAGCGCTGGAGCAGGATACGAATGCCGAGAGAGCGGGAAAGCCAGTGAGGGAGTGGAGATTCGTGACGAAGAGGGAGCTGGGACCGGGCTTGACGTGAGATGGAGATATGGATAGGCCGGGTAGCTCGGTGGTGAAGCCTATGAATGTATCAGGCTCGTCCACTGAGGATGCTGAATGATATTCTGTGGAAGAACCTTCTTCATCTGATTCATCAAATTTCATGCTCGTGAATCCTTTCTTGAGAATAGAGAAAAACGGTTCCATCTTCCACCAGGGTGAGGAATATACGAGAAATATCTTATCCAGAGTACCATAACCCAAGGAAGTAACAGCCTCAACTTTTGGTGCAGGTAGTTGTGGAATGAACAATGATTTCTCTTCAGCACCTGTATCAGATGTCCGAACATATTTCTTTAGAACACCCAAAGGTAAGGTGCTAACGACCTCCCCAGCGGTAAATTTTCCATCACTAGTTTCGATTTCAATTGGGTTTGTAGACCATGAAATACGCTTCACCTCAACTCCAAGTTTCACCTGATCTTTCTCCAAAACTCTTTTCGCAACCTCGTTTACCACAGCTATATAACCATCTCCAAGGAAAACCTGACTCCCATCGAAATCTTCGATAGAATATTCTGAAAGTCCTAATCCAGGTTCATCTTCAGGATGCTCGGCTGTAGTTTTATCCAGAGGCCCAGCCTCCATCCCTTCAACAAATTGCGGCAATATACTAAGCGCCTCACGGTATTCCTCCGGTATCGCCTTGTACGCAGCTTTGAAATTTTCATCCTTTTGAATAGTTTCCAAAATCGTCATATGTTTCGCATCCTCGCCATGACTCAAAGCAGTCTCATGTAGAGCACCAATCAGACCCCAAAGCGAACCCAACAGATTCCCTGCTATTTCTGACGGAATCACTAGATCCTTCCCCGCCTGGTCTTTATCGGCGTCCCCAGCTTTGAAGCACACGCTACAGTCAAGCTCCTTCATCCGCTTGTCCGGTAATATCTGAACCAATGGGTTCGGCTTGTCTTTCGTACCAATTCCATGGATCCAATTCGCCCCTGTATCGAGTCTCGTGCTGTTGACATACACGGACTCGATCCGCCCGCCTATCCGGTTGCGTGCTTCCAGTACGAGCAATCGTTTGCCTTCCTGGTATGTTGCGTGGTCTGAAAGTCGGGAAGCACATGCTAGCCCGGACATACCGGCACCAATAATTATGGTATCGTAATGCCGAGAGGCATCATGTTGTGACATGGTGGTACAAGGCTTGGAGGTGGTGGCTGTGGAGAAAGAGTGTTTGTGGTAGGTGATCTTGGCCTTTGGGACTAGGCGAAGGAGTCCTTGGCATCGACGATTGTGGTTCATAAACTCAGCCAGAAGCAGAGTAGGTGAAGTTCTGAACATTAAGAATCTCTATAGCCCCAGCTGAGATTTAACAACGTTGGTGGAGGTTGCAACGGTTGATGCCTTGACTGATGACTCAGCACATGCACGTCAAATATTACATCATGACTTCGCAAGATCCTCATGTCTCTCCAAAACATTACAGTTTCGGTATTTCAATGCATCGTCCCAAGACTTTCACAGAAAAGTAAAAATGAAGATGTCAAAGGAAGAAGATATATCTTATAATCATGTTTTGATTCAAACCTCAAATCTCAACATATGGATTTACAATACACTTCTGAACTCATGCCCCCTAACCACAACCGAAGGTCGACGAATCTGCGACTATCTACTATAGCTAAATCCCCTATCATAGCTTTAACAAGAATAAACCACAAACTCGAAGAGCTATCAATCTGTTTGACAACAACCTATGCATAGGCACCCTTTAGCTTCTAACCACTGAACTTCCTGCTTCGTGTGAACCTCACCCCGCCCCCCCATTTGTCTGCAATCCCACTCCACCACATCTTCTATCAGTCTATATCCGCAAGTCTTGTAACCTCTCACACCATTGACTGATTCTTGTTAAGCCCGTCGTTCTTTCCCTTATCATTCGTAGTATGAGCTCCAGGGATCAGGCGTTTCAGGCCCATCCAAGGAGAATTGATAGGGGATTCACCCGTGAAGATGAACACATCTGTAACACTTCTTAGCACATTCATCACCAAACCGTCTCCATGAAAGCTAGAAACCTACCATAAAGCCATCCCCCAAAAAGACATCCAAAAATCGGCGCCACCATCGGAACCCAAAAATAGTAGTTCCCCGCACTCCAAACCTCATGGCCATAACCCAAGAAATAACTCATCAATCTCGGACCAAAATCTCTTGCGAGATTAATGGCATATCCAGTTTCCCAACCAAAGCATGCACCGATGCCGAAGATCACGAAGAATAGAGCCAAGGGGGTGAGGTTTCCCGCGCCAAGATTTCCGGGATCCTGGAGAGAGTATATACAGAACATCAGAATGGCGCTGGCGACAAACTCGGAGAAGAATTGCCCCGTCTTCGTCATGAATGCCGCGGGGTATGTGCAGAATATTCCCGCTGTCGAAGTATTCCCCCCCACGGTACGGATGTTTGGTCCGCCTTCGAAAATGTCGATTGCGGATTTATAGTTTGCTATCAGACATTCGGTTAGCAGATGAGTTGCGAATGTGTAATGTATATATCGTACCATAAACAATCCCGGAGGCACAGAAGGCACCGAGTATCTGCGCGAGCATGTAGATGGGGAATTTGCGCCATGGAAATTTGCGATAGACGCAGTTCGAAAATGTGACCGCGGGGTTGATGTGGGCCCCTGAGATACCCGACGCGTAAACTCCTAGCATGACTCCGATACTGCGAGGGTGTTACTAGATGTAAAGGAATGTTGAAAGAAGAATATCACTCACCCCCAGCCCCATGTGATTGATTGGTATGATCCCTTTTGACCACCACTGAGAACTACTTGTGCAACGGAGCCATCACCAAATAGAATCACTATCCGGGACTTTTAGCATACAGGCTGCTTCCGAGGATACTTCAAGTAGACAGTTTAACTGAATGAAATGGATTACTTACGGATGAAGACCCCAAAGAACTCGGAGAAAGGTTCACGAAGAGTGTGTCTGATACGACTCCATAAAAGATCCGGCTTTGATTGAGTCACCTCTTCTTGTGGGATACGATGATCAATGCCAGCTCCATGCTCTGCGTAGGCACTACTATCCATGGGAGTAAGGGTCTGCATGTTTGATAGTGCTAAGGTGAGGTCTTGAGAGGAACTTTTCTCAAAGTGATGAGGACGTTCGTCATGGCTGAAGCTGGATGGAGGTGAGATATTTTTCTTGGGACTCATTTTAGAAATTTGATGTGTATGATTTGAACAGGGGCAGCTAACAAGTGGGGAAAAGGTGGTGATAGTGAGGAATGGTAGAGAAATTCAGGCAAACGGAAGATTCTCAGACTGTTCATTATATACAATTCCGAGGTCAACAGAGGCAACCAAATCCCACGTTGGGATTCAAAGGACGTGGGCTAGATGTCACTACTCGGATACAAAATATCATGCTATTGCCGAGCAATACGTGATGATAAGACGCATCTCGTCATATGCAACTCCGTCCTTGGGGAAGATCTGCTAAAACTGCCCATTAACTCAGAGAATTACACCTGCCTTTTCGAAAACATAGACCGAGATGCAGATGGTGCATCGATGGAACAGAAGATCAGGATACGTGAAGCCCTTGACCCTTGTCCTTGATAGTATGGCCAGGCGGATTTCTTTGCAAACTCGAAAGCCTGGCAAACATTGATATATCCTTCCACATCGGAGTATTCACGAGCGAACAAACGAGCTTGCGGGGTTGTATATTTTTATGCCAATTATCGTGAAAGAACGTATACCGATTGGACAGGTCATTATCTACCAGTGACACTGCAGCGTTGAGTAACTTTTCAACGGCCATCAGCGCGAAGGTGCATGAGACCACGCCAACTTGGGTCGATCCTTGGCCGTGCTGGACAGTACATAATGGATAAAAGGAATGGATCATCTTATCTCGTAGCCGTCAATAACCAAAGCAAATAGGCAGCCCGAGGATATGAGTGTTGAACGCAAAACGAATGGAAGTGGTGATGAGTTGTGGTAACACCAAGCCAATCAGAATAACTAGATTTGGTACAAAAGCATACGTATCAATGTTGTGAGCCGCGATGGCAAGCACAACGGAAGCAAAATTACGTCTCTCTCACACCATCAAGTGTTGCAATATTGCAAACAACCAAGAACTGCCTATTTTACAATGGAAGATTGCATCCACATGTTTGCATGGTGTATGGAACTTCCAGTACGAAGCGATATCTACTGAATCTTTTCTGATGAAAGGCGCCTTGCAGATTGTGATATTGACATGTCGTTTCAGGACGGCGAGCCCCAAATCCGCCCACGAAGACTTCCCTCAATCATGGAGCATTCGAGGCAAAGCTTGGCTAACCCTCCAAACGGCGCAAAAGATGGGCGACATTTGGGTCCCCATTTAGACGAAAATCACACACCGCTGAGGAGAATGTCTTCAGTTCCCACATGAGATTGCAAGTGAGCATATGTCACCCTCTGTCGTTTGGTGGCTAAATGCAATGAATGGATGGTGAATCACCCCTTGTCTTTACCAAGAAGAGGCTTCTCAACGCCGCACATGAGCTGGATAATATCAGCGCTCGAGCTCGGTATTGAGACGGATATCCATGCTCAGTCGTCGCTAGAAGGGGCAGGTAAGATGGCCGTGCAGATGGAAACAGAAGCAAATTGGTCGAACCAATCGATTGTGGTTCTTTTTTCGTTTAACTGCACAGCTCAAGATCGTTGTTCCCAGGGAATAGCAAGCTCCGGCCAAAGGGCTTGTCGGACTGTTTCCAGGGTCCTAAGGTTCGCTGATCTATTTACAAGCTGCAAGCTCAACGATCCTTACGATCCGATGCCAGAAAGCGGCCATTGATCTTCTCCTCCATGCGATGGTGTGGTGATTTCTCTTTGCGATGATGACTGCGGTAGACCAAGGAATAAAATTTTGGAATCATTTGCTCCTGTCTTGGTTGTCAAATTTGGGTGGTGGGGCTTCTTGATGCATGAAGCATGCTGCAGGTGATTCGAGAATATTGCGCTTGGCCCATTCTGTTCTAGCATGTGTGTAGGATCTGCCTGTTCGATTATTTCGGATAGTAAACGTTCGTGCGATGTGGTTTTGGTACTCACTAATCTGACATGTGGAGACAGGAGAGAATGCGGGGTTTTAGCGTAGAATACTTCAGCAGCCGAGACCGTCCCTCGACTTGCCTTGCAGAAGCTTCCCATGGCAGTGTTCGTTATCGTTTCATAGCCTGTTTGGCATTGCGGCCCAGCGTTCATAGCTTGAATTCTGTGTCCATTTTGTTTTTCAGTCGTACTAGAGAAAGAAAGATGATGTAATATCATCTTTGCGAATGTGATATGCCGACACCTACCGAGGTATGACCAGGGAATGAGCCTGGGTGATAGAAAGCCTCGTTCCACACAAGCATCTCAATCGGGAATTTTCCGACAGTTTTCGGCCACCATCGTAATGTTTAACGTAGTATCTGTTGTGTTATGTTGGTAAGCACGGCTTCTCCGTGGGATTTAAGATTTAGTGAACTTCGGCCAACGCTGCTCCAACCTCCATATCCTCCTTTCGATGTTACCTACTCTCTTGAGAATCAGTCAAGGTTCCCCGCTCAAAGGCTAGACAGTTCTTTTTCTGTATGCCAGAGGCAAAGAAACCATCATCAGGAGCTCTTCCATGCAGGTTGATCCCCTCCTTGACGGGTCTCTTCCGACACACGCAATGCACTTCGTATGATTGTTGAGCCCATGCCTGTGCATCAATATACCGCCCTCATCGAGTGGTAGCACAAGGACTGGACCATACTTTGATGTGGTTGATTGCCCACATCTCGGTGCAATTGCATCCGTCCCGTTCTGATTGATATAGACCAGTATACCTGACTTGCCCACCATCGAGACATTCCCCTTCACCCATTCAATCGTTCCAATGTTCCAGTCGCTGGAAGAATCCCGATAGTCCTTACCGTGTCCCGCTTCTGCCTTCGTAAAACCTACAAACTCTGGACCCAACTCTCCTGCTTGCAAACCAACACCAATTTCAGAATGGGTGATACATCTGTACGCAGTAACGAATCTTTCATAGGATCCATCGACCAAGGCACAACTAGCACGAGGTTCTTGATCTTCAATAAAGATGGTGAGCCTGTTGCTTCACATCAGGTCGAATTTTCACAGATTTACCCTCAATCAGGGTTTGTACTCTCCCTTGCGTTATGATCAGCGTACTGACCAAACTTAGGTGGCACGAGCATGACCCACTCGAGATCATCGAATCGATAGAAACGTGTATCGATGGCGCCGTGAAACAATTCGAAGAGCAAGGCCATTCTGCTCGAAACATCAAGGCCGTCGGCCTGACAAACCAAAGAGAGACAATGGTAGTCTGGGACCATGAAACTGGTGAGCCGCTGGCAAATGCCATTGTTTGGACTGATGCCAGGACGCAGTCGTTGGTGAGAAAGTTGAAAGCTAGGCTAGGCTCTGGTGAGCTTCAAGACCTTTGTGGCCTTCCACTTTCAACATATCCTGCCGTTGGGAAGCTCTTATGGTTGATCGAAAACAACGGCAAAACCGCCGATGCGTACGCTCGAGGACAATTGGCATTTGGAACCATAGATGCTTGGGTGATCTACAAGCTCAATGGCGGTCCAAGGAATAATGTCTTCGTCACTGATCCCACCAATGCATCTCGTACAATGTTGATGAATTTACATTCCTTGCAGTATGATGAATCGTTACTGGACTTCTTCAGGTTTGACATGGATAAGCTTCAGTAAGGTTTCTTTCCCTTGAGCAAGGTACTGATGCTAACCTCCATAGCCTACCCAAAATTGTTCGATCTTCTGATCGTGAAGCATTCGGTATGCTCACCACGGGTGTTCTTAAAGGAGTGCCTATCACAGGAGTGTTGGGTGACCAATCAGCTGCTCTTGTCGGCCAAAAAGCATTTACTCCTGGCAGAGCCAAGAACACATATGGAACAGGTTGCTTCTTGCTTTACCACGTTGGTGATAAGCCTGTCATCTCTAAACACGGGCTCCTAAGCACCGTCGCTTATGACTTCGATGGCAAACCACAGTATGCACTGGAAGGAAGCATCGCAGTTGCAGGCTCGAGCATCAAGTTCCTCCAAAAGAATCTCGGATTTATTGATTCTTCGTCTAAAGTCAGTCGGCTTGCTGAGACTGTCGAAGATAATGGAGGTTGTGTGTTCGTGACGGCATTCAGTGGCCTTTTCGCTCCGTATTGGATCGATGATGCCCGAGGGACCCTCTGTAAGACCAGCCCGCCCAAGCCAGAGCGCGTTACTGACCAAGATTTAGTCGGTATCACCGCGTACACACAAAAAGGACATATCGCACGCGCTACATTAGAAGCAACCTGTTTCCAAACAAAAGCTATCTTGGACGCGATGGAGAAGGATAGCGGGAAGAAACTTGCTGAACTTGCCGTCGACGGGGGGATGTGCAACTCTGATTTGTGCATGCAGGTGAGTTTAATCAACGATTCCTGATCGTCTATTCACTGACACGCGTCAGATTCAAGCAGACCTCATCTCAATTCCGGTCAAACGACCAAGAATGTTGGAAACCACAGCGTTAGGTGCTGCCATTGCGGCTGGTTTTGCCATCGGCATTTGGAAAACATTTGAAGAGCTCAAGAACGTCAACACAGCCGGCGTTACGACATTCAACCCCCAGATCGCCAGAGAGGAAAGCGAGAAGAGGTTTTCGAGGTGGTCTAAGGCAGTGGAGATGTGCAGAGGTTGGTTGTAAGAAGTTCTTAATATCGGAAGTGGGTCAATGGTGAACGCCGTAGGTGGAGACGAAAGATGTGGGGAAATTGAAGCTGGATGTCAGTTCTTCATATACCGTAAAGTTTATCAGGTCAAATTAATCTCGTGTTTGTTTATTGCTCTGGATTCCAATGATTTTCCTCCAATTGAATCGCGCCACAACATCAACTCTTACCTACACCAGCATGGTGCATACTATCACGTGATGCTATCATGTGATAACTCGTGATGTTCTCCCTCAGCGTGTTGATGGTAAGACCTTTTGTCAGTTCATTTCTCCATCATTTGTCACCTATATGCCTCGTGCCATAGTTGATATGGCAAACGATCAGATTCCGATCAAAGCATAGATACTGATCGGACCTGACAAGAGCTAGGGTCAAGAACGAGCATACGTGAACTGCTTCTGGCTGGGCTCCTGGTGGATCTTCAACTTGAGTTAATTCTGGATGAATAACAATCCAGCTGATCACGACGACTTTTGCAGCAAGCTACTTCATATAGGTTTGGGTATCCGACTGTGTAAGCAAAACCTGCACAAGAAAGCTCAATTCTCCAACTGAAGTAATAATAAGTGCTTGATTATTCAAGTCGATACTGGAATCGAGTCACTTGACAAACCGTCATCCAATCTTTAACATAAATATATTAACAACTTCATGCAGCGAGAAGTTGGAAGTCTACATTTCCAGCATTTACCTTCGCTCCTCCGATACAAGTGCTCGTAAATGGACTGTCACCACAAACCGCTCTTGCAGCTCTCATACAACCTTCCCATCTTCCCTTCGTAATATCGATAGTCTGACCCGCTGTTGCAGCATTGAGTTTCAGCAGAGCTGTACCTGATTGACCCGTAGTTGATTCGGGTTCTCCGCCACACTGTATTATAACGCCGTCAGTGACATTTGCCTTGAGACACGGGACAAAGGATGGGTAGGTCTTCTTTTTTGGTGGTATGGAGGAGTTGTATCGTAAAATAACTCACCTGCTGAATGGTGCCGGCTATGCCTCCGCAGATTCCAAGTAGTGCAACGTTAATGTCATGAGACACTAGAGTTCTGTTATATATTAGTAACTGTTGGTTGGTAGTCTAAGGACGCGGTACGTACTTTGAAGGATCGTCACATGTTGTTCCAGTTACCGCATTGGGGTTAACCGTTGTCGAGGCTGGAGCTGCATGGATAGATGTGGCTGCGAGAGCTAGGATGGTGGTGAAGAGTACGGAATGCATTATGATGGTTGTTTGCTTGTTTAATTATTCGAAACAGGTTTGTACAATGAAAGAAACTGGTAAAGAATGAATATTAAAAGAGTGACGATCCAGTCGTGGAGAGAAAATGGTGAAGCGGATATCGTGGAGAAAGACACTCAATCACGAGAAAAGCAAGTGCAGAACATCGACATCGTAGGGAAAAGAAGTTTTATGTGATGTCCTCGAGGTTAGCAAGGAAGATATTCGCGTGATGTAGTTTGATACATGCCCACAACTATGCGGCAGTATTCACAGCCTCCGGATCTTGGCAGACAGCTGATTGTGAGATGATCAAGGAGACAACTAACGGGATAACGGGGCATCTTCGATGTTTGACGTTAACTTGGATGATAGCTCTTTAACCCAGCTCTTACAATCAGGGATACTATCCGCTGATAAGGACGATGAGACAACGGATCATGGTTCTTGAGGGATGCTAGATGCAGATCATGCAGGTACGGATGACTTGGAAATGAGAAAGAGGTAACTCTCGGCGAAGAGGGTCAGTGGTCGGCGGATTGGTCATGTTTCTTTATTGATCCTGTCATCCGATGTCACCCTTTCATCTGATTGCTCGGCGTGGTAAGGAGATGGGTTCTGTGGAAGGCTGTTGTCTCGTCTCGTATTGCCGCCAACATAGGATTTGAGACAAGACTCCTGCAGGGTCACGGCCCACGATAAGATCGGATCCCTGTCCTCTGGTCTGTATTCGCCCATAGGGCGCACGCAGACGCGCCGTTTCCCCACCCAGCGCTTCGACAATCGATTACTGTAACCTGCTGTATATTAATTGGTGGAGATGGCGACAATCGAGTGCAAGAATCGCACGACGTGTAACCAATTCATATGTAATTGTGTTACTGCTTGATGCCAAAGACCAAAAGCGCAACTGTTTGCTGCTTGGGCTCGGCAAGAATTTCATGTGGGATGGCGATGGCGATGGCGATGGGTTACCTTCACAGCGTTTGGGGCTTACCGACTTAAGCCTAATCCGGGCACACCCTCACCTTAGCGAGGCCAATCTCTTGTATCATATCTTGGTGCGTCGCGACAACTCAAGTATCAAGTCGGAGTTCGTCCCAAGGAGCCATGATGGTGCCCCCCCGTCATCCCGCTTTTTATGTCATTGACCTACAGACCATATGGAAACTCACTGCGAAATTTACGCTTTTTCCATAGCTGCGCGTCAGTTCGGGTAGAACGGCCTGCAGTGCTTGTGCCTGCAGTGCTTGTTCTAACCCCGGCGCGAAACCGTGCGACATGTTCTCTTCCATCTCCTGGAAACTCTGAACCACAGAGGCTTAAGGGCGAATCAAGTGATGGCTGATACACGAACCACTGAAGGGATAATGGTATGGAATCATCTCATATGGAAATTTTGGACTCAGCCTCCCTACGATTCATTGTCGGTCCCCGGCACAGACATCGTGATACGAGCGAAAAAAAAAACATATATAGATACGAATCCACTTGAGTATATCCTCCTTTCCTCTCATCGGTGTTCAATCGATACTGTTGAACGTACATTCTTTTCGTCGCGCCTTCATTCTTTTCGTACTATTTCATTCTTTCCCGCTTTGATAGCACTATTCATTCTCTTCAATATACCCACATACGACTGCGTCGACTTTACAATATTATTTATACCCTTATTTGCAAACCTATAACTTTATACCATTCCAAATTTACAAAATGCTGTCTAAATTGCTCACTCTTACCCTCCTTGCCTCAGCGGGCATTGCGGATGCTGCCAATATCCGAAGACATATAGAACTTCACGAACGTGCTACCGCGACTAGTGGCTCCGATTCATCCCTCACTCTGAATGCAAATGCCATCGCGAGCGGCTCTTTTAGTGATGGACTGACTGGAATTGGAAGTGAAAAATTCGAAGCTGCTTCAGCCACCTCGAAAAATAACTTCATGAACTTTTGCGCGGGACAAACTTTGACCAATGGTCTGCAGATTACCACTGGCTCGTGCAATGGAATCCGTAAGTATATCTTATGCTTTATCAGATCAGCACTAACATACAACATAGCCATGGGACAGCTACCCGCCAAAAACAAGATGATGTCCTCTATCATCACCTTTCCTCTCGCCGGTAGTGCGACAATCAAATCAGACACAACCTTCAACATCACCGTTCAGATGTCCAACATCGTCGCAGGATCCTTCACCAATGCAGACTCAACCTACTTTGCCGCACCACAAGCACTTCAGGGTGGAGTTGTGGTTGGACACACTCATGTGACAGTCCAAGACATGGGTAAAAGTCTCAATCCTACCCAGGCTCTGGATGCCACTCAATTTGCGTTCTTCAAGGGTATCAACGATGCTGGAAATGGCCAAGGATTACTCAGTGCCACTGTCACTGGTGGTTTACCTGCTGGAAACTACCGTGTATGCACCATGGCGTCCGCGTCCAATCATCAACCTGCTATTATGCCAGTTGCGCAACGAGGAACAGCCGATGATTGTACGAAATTCACCGTTGTCGGATCCGGCACTACAGCAAACGATGCATCTAACAATGGTAAGAGTCTTTTCCCTAAACTATCTAGTGTTTATGCTAACAGATACAGGTTCGAAAGGACAAGCAGCCGCCGCTCTCGCAGCCAGCGCCGTAGCAGCCGGTCCAGACAACACCAATCCCCCCTCAAGCGCAGCAGCTAGTGCCACAAACGGCTCCAAATCCGGCAATAACGGAGCCCAAGCATCAGGAAAAGCCGGATCGAAATCCTCCAGCAGCTCTGTAGCCACGAGTGCAGCAGCCCAAGCGACCGGAAAAGGCGGAGCCAAATCTCAGAGCTCTGCCACCACAAGCAGCGCATCCGCCACCGTCTCTAAAGCCGCAGCCGCATCCAGCAGTGCCGCGCCCGCGACTTCCTCATCCACGGGAGCATCATCTAGCGGCGCCCTAGGCGGGCTCCCCACGCTACCCATCACAAAATCGAATGACCCGGCGCGTCCCTTCGAAGTCAATGGTAATACATTTGTGAACGAAGCCGCGGCGCTGCAGAGGAGTTGTGATATCCAGTTAAATGCGTGTGCAGATGCGGTTAACAGGGGGGCGGCACAGGGCTTCAATCTGGGGGATTGTTCGGCGCAGCAGACGACTTGTTTGAGTGGGTGATTAGGTGGGGTGGTGGGAGTGGGATGGGATGGCATGTATGATATGATATGATATAACGATGGTGATGTGGAACTTCATGGGGTTTTCTTTTGTATATTAGATATGCGGAAAGGCGCTACAGGATAAGAAAGGAAATCAATTGAGATGATGGATCGTACTGTGCTGTTGCAAATGAGTTGTGAAAACATGACCTTTGGAAAAATGATAGAAAACCGGCAACTCATAAGCTGAAGCCACCGCTGCTGGTATACATCTTCAACCCTGGAATCTATCCATCTACAAAAGCACAATTTTGTCTAGAGATAGGCTAAACCTTCATTCATACTTATTCTAAAACCCGCGGATCAGAATCTTCGGAGGTCGTTACTCGTACATTCATGATTTATCATCTATTTCTACACAGTACCAACCAAGTCTAAGCATCCAGCTTCAGCCTCTCCAATAGCTTATCTAGTTTCCCCAGCAGTACTTGGTAGTTGATCGCATCAGCTGCAAACTCATCAGTCACGATCTCTCCATCCAGTGTCCTGATCTGCCCATTGAAGGTCGGGTCTAGCAATTCTTCTTTGTCTTCTTTGATTGGTGCAACATCAATCGCTTCATCCGGCTTGACGTCTGCCGTTGAGCCGTCTTCAGGTAATGCAGCAGTCTCGTCCATCATATCCTCAAGACCGGAGTCTTCAAAACGAAGACGGAAACGGTCCGAGAGGTAGTAACGAATGCTAAGTAATGTTAGTGATTGATTTACCGCAGGACGGGACAACGAGATGGAACACATACTCGTCAAGTAATTCAATAGTATCCGTCTCCTGTCTCTTTTCAATCCTAGCTGCACTCTCGTTGATCAAATCCTCAAATTCTTTCTCGTCAATGTAATCCTCTAGTCGATATGCTAGATACCGTGCACAGAATTCCTCCAACTTCTGCACTCTGGTTAACCAGCCTGCCCTCATGACGTCGTATGGATTAATCAGCTCCGCCTCCTGTTCACCGTCCTGCATATGTGTGCGGTCCCCAAGTTTACCTGTGCCATTTCCAATCGTACTTATGACCTGTGCCGCTTTCGTCTTCAATCTCTCTATGAAGAGCATGTCTGCTGCAAGCAAGACGTCAATCGCTAAGTCAATCGGAATGTTGACTGTGTCAACGTAAAGATGGTCGAGAATGATGTCCAAAACTGCTGGTGAACAATCAACGTAGACGATGTTTAGGTATTCCGTGTCTTGTGCCTCTTGAAATGAAGAGCTAAACATAGTCTGGAAGTACTCGGAACGAAGAAGTATAGCTCGATGACAGGGATATAGAACTGATTTCCGGGATGACTTGGTCGTTGATGGTTGCGATTGACTTGATGGACCAACAGGAATACCGTTCAGAGGTCCATCCGTCTTTCTCGTTGGTAGCTCTTCGGGTGTTGAACTTTCTTCGGGTTCATCCTCATCTGCTTGCAAAAGCACGTCCGCGAATATTGCATTGTCTCTAGTCCATTTGACATCTTTCGCCTTACTGGTGTCCACATGTAGCTTGTGCTTTTGAACATTGCCGCGATACCAGTTCTCAATTTGTTCTCTACCTCTGGCTACCTCATCCTGATATCG
This sequence comes from Clarireedia sp. CPB17, assembly GCA_002242865.1. Lineage (NCBI taxonomy): Eukaryota > Fungi > Ascomycota > Leotiomycetes > Helotiales > Rutstroemiaceae > Clarireedia > Clarireedia sp. CPB17. The sequence goes on from LLKJ01000689.1 coordinate 22,143, forward strand.
TTGTCGAGCTATCCTTCTATCGCCCCCACCAAGGATCCCATCCCATAAAGACTCAATTTCCAGTTGTTTGCTGACTTTATCAATTCCTGTCAAGATTTCTTCTTCGGAAACAGAGCTGTTTGGATTTATATTCAGATCCGAAGGTACCTCGCCGAGGTATAGATACCGTATAGCAACCTGAAAAGCTTCCGGGTGTATTGAACTGGCTAATTTCCATAATGTGGTCTCTGGCGCAGCAGAAAGTTTTCGCTGGAAGTAGGGGGATCTCGCAGAAAGGATCATTTTGTGTAGATTCCATGATCTCGTTTCAGTAGTGAGCGTAATATCGGAAGTATTCGGTGTTTGTCGAGTGAGGAGAGAGGTGATGTGAGCTGCATAGGGTTGCAGAGGATCGGTAGATTTAGAGTAATCATATCGTAATAATAGATTTCGGATCTGGTTATTAAGGGCATTGTATAAACATCTCTCTCCTTGGAAAGTGTCTCGCTCGCAGAGAGCCCCAGATTCGAGCAGCAGTTCGACAACATGGTAATGTCCACAGAGACTTGCCTTGTTGACTTTAGCAGGCGAGGTTAACAGCGGACTTGGGAACCTACCAGAATTAAAGGAGTGTAATCGAATTTGTCTCTAGCATTGATATTGGCACCCGAAGTAATTGCTTCTTGACAACCTTTAAGATCCCCCAGTCGCGCAGCTGTGCAAAGTTTTTGGAACTCTGGACTGTCATCGAGGGGACTTTCATCCCGCAGGACTCCACCTTGAATAAGCTCATGCTCATCTTTAAGCTGGCGTTCGAGCTCATCTTTTCGAATTACCATTATGCAAAGATATATTTAGGATGAGAATAGGTATGTTATACAGGGCGAGAGCAAAGGTTAGCAATGTGCGCAATAGGAATGGAGAAAACAGAATGGAAAGGGCTTCAATTGTGGCAACATCATTGAAGAGCAACCGGGCTTATCGATAAAGATCCTCGGATTTAATTCCTTACCGCCTATTCAATCATCGGCAGTATCTTCTAAATGAAGTCTAGCTTTTAGATGTTGGTTAGTGACGGGCCGTTGCCAACGGCAACAAGAATCTCGATTATTTACTTTTGCCGACCAATTCGCGAACGAACATTACAAGACCGACATTCGACATTCGACATTCGACAATCGCAACCGCAAACTAACCAACAGGAATACTAATGGCAATTGTCTTTCTCTTTTGTTAAATTAATATAAAGAATAACTTGCTTCTGGATATTCCAATTTTCACAACATGTCTGAAGAAAGCAAGTATGAAGTTTTGGAGAAGATAGGTATGTCATCATCGCTACCCTTCATCACCACTGTTGCATGTTATTCGTGAGACAAGAGCTGACAAGTTTCATTCTCTCCCTATAGGACATGGCTCTTTCGGTATCATTCGGAAAGTGCGAAGAAAGGACAATGGCGAAATACTCTGTCGAAAAGAAATCAATTACATGCGAATGTCACAAAAGGAACGAGAACAGTTGCAAGCCGAGTTCGCCATTCTTTCTTCACTAAAGCACCCCAATATCGTTGGATACTATCACCGAGAGCACCTCCGAACCAGTCAAGATCTTCATTTGTACATGGAATATTGTGGAAATGGGGACCTTGGAAAGATTATCAAGGACCTACAGGCAAAAAACAAATATGCTGAAGAGGGGTTCGTTTGGAGTATCTTCGCGCAATTGGTTACCGCGCTGTATAGATGTCACTATGGTGTCGATCCTCCAGAAGTAGGAAGTAATGTTATGGGCTTGGGAAATACTGCCAAGCCTCAAAAGCCAGCAGGTGGTGTTATGATCTTACATAGAGACCTGAAACCCGAGAATAGTAAGTTGCCCAGTTGTATGCATTTATGCGGCGCTAACAATGTCAGTCTTCCTCGGAGAAGGCAATTCGGTCAAACTTGGCGACTTTGGTCTCTCGAAATTGATGCAATCGCACGATTTCGCTTCAACATATGTCGGAACACCCTTCTACATGTCCCCGGAAATTTGCGCCGCAGAGCGATACACATTGAAATCCGACATTTGGTCGTTAGGCTGTATCATGTATGAGCTTTGCACGCGAGAGGTACCCTTCAATGCGAAGTCGCATTTCCAACTTGTGCAAAAGATCAAGGATGGAAAAGTCGCGCCGATACCCAATATTTACTCCCCAGAGCTTCAATCAGTTATCAAGGATTGTTTAAAAGTTAACCCAGATCGAAGAGTTGACACAGTCACATTGCTGAACCTTCCTGTTGTGAAATTGATGAGAAAGGAGAAGGAAGTGGTTGAGCTAGGAAGGTTGTTAAGGACGAAGGAAGAGGCAGCAAAACAACAAATCAAAGAAATCGAAGAGAAAACCGCGAAACTCGAGACTGAACGCGCTGCAATGAGAGCAGAGATCGACTCATCGTTGCGAAGAGAATGGGAAGTGAAGGCACAGTTAGAGATTAATCGGCTGGTCCAGGTCGAAGTGGAAAATCTCAGAAACCAGTTCGATGAAGAAGTCCGGCTTCGGGTAGAGGAAGAATTACATAGGTCTTCCAATAGTGCCAACACATCTCTTTTGGAAGGCGAAAGTAGCTCTCTCACTGCCCGAGACCTTTATAATTCACGCGAATACCTCGATCCCGCATCATCGGTTGGCAGCACCGGTGACGACTACTCAACTACTACGGATCTAACGGATCATTCGATGTCACCCGAACCTAGCAAATTTCTAAAGAAATCTACGCGCACACCATTTTCCCGAGCACAAACGATGTTTGCTGGAACTCCCATGGATATTGAGATGGCTGACCCCTCACCAATCTCCATTGCCTCGCTATCACTGTCGCCACGTCGCAACAATGTCACCAAAGCGCCATCATCCGGGCGCAACATCTTCGCTCAAGCAAACATAAACGCCGAACATCGCCTACAACCAATGCTCCTCAACCTGGATTCTGACGACGAAGATGAAATCCCTGTTCCTTCACCTACGCGATCAAAATCCAAGGCCAATCCATTCAACAAAGGCGCAGGAAGACCACAGCTCATCTCGCAGCGAACAGCCCCCTTGCAAAAGCTGAACACCCAGTCCAGCGCGAGGAACCTAAGTGCTGAAATGAGATCACAAGGCGGATTGGTCAGCAAGAAGGAAGCGTCAAGTCCCGTCAGCAAGCGATTGTCCAAAATCCCAAGCGCGACAAACCTTTCAGACTTAGCCAGCAGCCCAACGCGCAAACCAAGCCTCACCAAGAAAAACGTAGGTGTGGAGGCAGATCTCAGCAAACAGGCTATCAAAAATAACATGAAGACGGGAGCGGTAATGGGGCGAACCTTAGTTGAGTTGCAACAAGCTCGTGCCGGCGGCAGACCGGTGGACATGATGAGTCCAACCGGGAAAGGAAAGTCCTTTGGAGTGAGGATGGTGGAGAGGGAGAAGGGAGAGGGCGCTACCGCGAGGCTGAGGGGAAGTGGAAGTAGTATTGGGGATATGGAGCCGATGGTCTGGAACCCGGAGAGGGATGAGATGCCCAGTCCGTTTTTGATTAGGACATCGAGGGGTGTGGCGGGAAGATCGAGATAAGCATTCGTGTTTCTGGGGCTTGGAATTGGGAACGGGCAATAGGCGGTGGAGAAAAGAAGAGAGGGTTATCCATCCATCAAGTGCTGGTTTTGGGATATCATTTGAGATGCAGGTTTTGCATAGTGCTGGATTTTAGTTCTTTTACACATTTCCTTTGTCTTTACTTGCATTGCATGGCATTGCATAATGACGCTTGGTCTGTTTTGGATGGCGTGTATGGAGGAAATAAGGAAAGGAAGGGATGATGCGATTGTTTGGGGGACATGCACACATTGTGGCGTTTGGAGGTGATGGGATGGATGGATGTTTTTCGCTGCTTCTATTTTGACTTTTTGGCCCTGCCTGTGCGGCAAAGTACTGTAGCAAGTGTATGGTAGTACGTTTGTTTTCTGTGTGGGATGTGCTGGCATGGCTATTGACGTCAACTTCTTTATCTATGAGAATGAGAGCAATGTCCGTGATGCAAAGTAAAACTGCCATGTGTAGCGCAGTATGACCTTGAGCATCTCTTACGTCAGGATCAATATTCCCTTTCAGTAGTTCTTCTACCCCTCGTAAATGACCTGCTTTTACGGCTCAATGAAGTGCCGTCGCCAGATTTTTGGATGTTCTGCGGAGGTTAACTTGCGCACCCCATGGGATGAGTAACTTAGCAACGTCATCCTTACCCGTCTCTGCAGCGAAATGCAGAGCTGTACTTCCGGAAACAGAATCCCGGATATCTGTATCGACTCCGTGCTGTAAAATCCTGTTTATAACTCTCTTATCTTCTTGAAGAACAGCCATATGTAGTGGGGCTCGCCCATCGAGATTGGGTAGAGACTCAGCTGCACTTGAAACAGGCCGTTGACCAACTACACGCCCTCGTACCTCCCGCTACAAGATTAACTCTGCAGCTAACACTTCTTGCAAACTTCCTGAAGAGTAACAACATCGACGAACTTGGGGCTATTGCATCTCTCCCAGGTAGCTATAAATACCGGAACCTTCAATCTAGCGCAGCAATCAAGGCCGCTCGAATCCGACAAGAGATTTACCCTCGAACGCCAAATGGTGATGCCAAGTTACTCGAATGTAAGCGACAAAGCCTTGAGATTGATAGGCGCTGGGAAGGAAAGGATATTGGGATATATGAGAAGAATATAGTTCTCGTCGAATGGAAAACAATCCTTCACCAGCTTTCGGCCGAGGATTCGGAAGGTCGAATTGCTGGCGTTGCGAAACTACTTCATCAGACTAGTGTCACGAGGCCAAAAGACCTCATCAACCTCAACTGCTTGGGATTCATGAAGTACCAAAGCATCACCTTCCGTTGGACTTTTGTATGCGCTGCCACGAACATATTCCGAAACACTGCCTAGGAGCCTCTTCCAGATTCTCCCGAGTAAGGAAAACGACCCCAGTTTATGGCCCTCATGGGAGCAGAGGAGGAATTTAGCTCAGATCCTCGCTCGCGCAGTCTTCCAACTACACGTTGCTACTTGGCTGCACTAGGGCATCCTACCACACAATGTAATGTTCATGGGCAATGGTAAAGACTTGAAATCGCCCTATCTGATTGGATTCGACTATTCAAGGAGGGGGGAATCTGGCGAGAAAACAGAGGCCACAGATCCGATTTTTGATTTGTATCGACATCCTCATGCACAGGGCGAGGTAAGATCCAGGTAAGACTTGATCACTTGACTAGGCTTCGGTATCAATATCAGAAGCTAACTTCATCTCCAGATTCCAAGCATCTTTCGATCTCTTCGCCATTGGACTCATGCTCCTGGGGATTGGGCTTTGGGAGAGATTGCAGGACCAGCGAGAGAAATTGGGGGAGGAGTTTAAAAGCTCAAGCATTGACGCACAAGACCGCTTTCATAGGCTTCTGATTGAAGGAGGGGAGCCATTGAAAAAGCTACCATTCTATATAGGCCAAAGGTACTCCGATGCTGTTGCCACTTGTCTCTCCGTCAATGGAGCAGATCTTGTTGAGAATGTCTATATTACAGACATGATTGGGAATTTTGACACCTGAACTTCGGATTTCAATATGTCAATGATGTCATAGATAGGCGCATAAAGCGTAATAGTAAGATGGCGCGCGGCTCCGCGTGATCGCTGCAAACCAAGAGAAACCTCAACAAATGAAAGGTCTATAATTCATTTTCAGATTATAGTCTCTGATAGCCTTTTGTATCTTAGATATTTCAGCTTTTGGAATTCTCTCGATATAAAAATATAGTTTGGGTGTACCACGACTAGATGGGGCCGCGTGGATTGGTCCTGCGAAAGTACAAAGTATGAACTTTAGATTCCAAACAACCATTCTTAGCTTCCTCTACTTTAAGCTATCAGTTCTCATTTATATCTAGCTTCTCGTCTCAATCTTATATAACCTCAACCTAATTCGGCTACGCCAACTAAGACTAGACTTAAGTGAACAACAGTGAACGAATTAAACGAAAGTGAACGAAATCAAGATCTCCTAGAGTCCTTGAAACAAGTATAGTTGATCACTATTTAGCCATTATTCTCTTCCACTTGGTTATCTATCCACTTATTCAATTATTAATCTAATCACTTATTCATCTCTATTCATCCTCTTTTAAACAGCTACATTCTCGCTTTCATTCACACCGTACATTCCCCACATCCCCCTTTCCGACCTGCCCTTGACGTTACCGAGAAAAGATTCGCCTAATTAATTACGCTCCGCAACCGCACTCCCTCGCCGCAGTCCATACTTCACCATCGCAACCTCCTCATCGTCTTCTCTGTCTCTTGCCAATTTCCCATTCCTGTGCATTCCATCCTATATCCTATCCCATCCCATACCCAACACCAACCAAACCAAATCGAACCAAAAACCCCACCTTCCACTTCCTCGATTCCCACTATACAGCAACATCTCTCTCTCTTTCTCTCTCTCTCTCCATTTATCTTTCTGTCTCTCTTAATCTGTCTTTCTTTCTCGTGTGTGTGTGTGTGTGTATGTGTGTGTATACACATAAGAAAATATATGTATATGTGTGTGT
>LLKJ01000690.1:0-13589 GCA_002242865.1 Clarireedia sp. CPB17
TCCCTTCCCTTCCCCTACGCCCATGCCCACCACGCCCACGCCTACTTTACGCCTATGCCCCTACCAGCTCCAGCACCAGCACCAGCGATGCATGCTTCCCGTCTAGGATTGCAACACCCACCCCAGCTCTCCCAGGCCGGACGCATCTCGAAAATTAAAAAAAGCACACGGACCAATTCTTAACAGTCATTAAAGCTACATAAATCAACAGACGCCTCCCCGGCCGCCATCCAGGTGATCGACACTCCACATTCTCCATTTCAAAGTGCTTTCAAAAACCCACATCTTCACCCATTGAGAATCTGAGATAGCTATTTAGCTTAATATTTTACATATATTTTTATCTACCCTTTTTCATAAAAGACCCTTCGTCATTGGGACTTGTCATAACCCGAGTAAAATATTGTCCATCAACCGTCGGTCTTGCGCGTGCGGCTCAACCAAAAAAAGGCGAGCCACGGAACTTACAATCCAATACAATACAATACCCACCGGAAAACAACCAGAAAACGATTCACCGAGGGCGATCGCGTGTAGAACTAACCATCATCGTGGATTTTAACGTGGTATTTCATGATGGAGACCGCACAGAGCTTCACAGCTCGAAGGTCTGCAGCATCCAATCTTCCAACGTTCCAATTGCCCCCGCCCGATCTTGGAATGCACAACAAATATCCACAAGCTGGATATGCTTCAACAAGTGGTTCACAAGCAACTCCAGCTCTCGCCGGCCATGTCCTAACGCCTCCAGCCGGAGTACCGGGTGACGGTCTTAGTCCATTAGCTTCGAGTGTCAACAGTGGAAGCTCGGGGAGTTCGGCTGCAGGCGTCCCTCCTTATCAACACTCGGGTTTTTGGCCGACTCCAAACTCATCGACCTACAACTTCTCTTCCGCGCCCGCCATGCCTGGGAGTTTTGCTCAACAGCAAAATTATATGAATCGTCCGGTATATTCATCTCCAATGAATTATCCAAATCGACACCCGACGTCTCCTACATCTGGCGAAGGACTGCCACCACCTCCGTATGAGAGCCTTCCTCCCTTTTCAACTCCCATGTCCATGTCTGGATCTGGTGGGCAACACAACTTACCAACGCTGGCTCCACAAAGCCAGCAGCAACAAATGAATAGTAACGGGATCATGAGTCTCCAACAGTCAGCTTCACAAGCACCACCACAAGGATCTGTGCAAGCACCAGATAACTATGGAGGGCGGGCGCCGCCAACGCCTACTTACTACCCATCCTCATCCACGCCGCAACAGTCAAATTTCCCTGCATATGCGCAACAGTCTCCCGCTCAAACATCACCGAATGCTTCTTCCGCTCCCTCAAATCGCATTTCTCCCCTAACAGGCTCGCAGCATCCCTCAATGGGAGCACATCAAACATATCAACCACGTCCGTACTCATATAACCTACCTGGATTAGCTGCGCCGATTATGTCTAACGTGCACAACCCTGGCAGCCAGATGGCTTTACTAGGAGGAATGAATATGCCCTTCGCTCAGCATCCCATGGCCGGGCCCATGTATGGACAACACCCAGGTCATCAGCCGCCGCAGAATGACCGACCTTTCAAGTGCGACCAATGCCCTCAGTGTTTCAGCAGAAACCATGACCTGAAGAGGCACAAACGGATTCATTTGGCCGTGAAACCATTTCCTTGTGGTCACTGTGAGAAGAGCTTCTCCAGGAGGGATGCTTTGAAGGTTCGTTTGCCCGAAAATCTTCCACACTTATTCATGAACTGACTCAACTTGCAGAGACACGTACTTGTGAAAGGCTGCGGTAAGAACACAACCGAAGAGACCAACCAGAACGGAACTTCTCAGTCACCCGTCGAAAAGTCAGAGGTGATGAGCGATTCGACAGAGGACAATAGTCCAGAGATGGCGAGAAAAGAACTATCGCAATGAGCTCCCTGGGTTAGGTTCCATTCCGCGAGCTTACCTACATATCAATATACACGCAAACCGATGTGCGGACCGGGGACGCTTCAGTAGGTACGAAAAAGTTTGGCGTCGGAATGGGGACATACATGGACTTGACGGAACCGGAAGTGCTCCAAGATCAGGCGTTGTGTGCATGAATTCTTGTAGGTGGACGATGAAAAAACGTCCATCATGTGGGATATATAGGGTGGAAATTTGGAGTTGCCGGTGTTGTTTTCGGGTCGGGATAGGATGGAAATGGTCGGTCGGGCTGGATTAAATCGGTACAGGCGTGGTGCGAAAAATGTTCTTGAACCCCAAGGGTCGTATCGCAACTCGACAATTTTTTCTTCGTTAGCAGGCGGGAGTCTTTTGTGGCCATACCATGGTCGGACTTGTCTGGTTTGCCTTTGGTATTGAGCGGGCAGGGATGGGTCGGGCAGGTTTTGGGCGGTTTGGTGATACCTCGTGTAGCTGGTGGTTCGACTTGCAAGCTTCTGGGTACGATCGATGTTTACTCGCAAATGAATGATATTGTGTTTTCTCTCTCTCGCTCTGTTTTAGGTCACCCATTCTAAGATATCCAACGATCTCTTTCAGTTATAAGACACATTGATCCTGCCGAATTAGTTCTGCATAAATGATTGCATTGTGCAGGCATTGAGCTATTGTTCCAATTGACTCCAGCCATTTTAGGCAGCTGCATGGTCATGGAATCCACAATTAATGTCGGGTTTCAATATCGTGAAGGTGTATGTGAAGGGTCAGGGGATGAATGAGCGGAAGTACGTATTTATACCATAGTGCTATAAACTACAAACCAACAACCGCTTAGCAGTTCTCCAGTTCTTCCACTCTTCCGAAACCCTAAGGGCAAAAAAGCCCATGCTGAGAGTACCAAGCATTCACTATCTTTACAAGGTCGTTCAGGTTTGTGTGCCGATCCTTACTACAATTCGAATTCGCGTCCGAAGCATAGCCGCAAGTCCCCGCTGCCAGCAGTAACCTGCTGGCTCTGCACCGTAACAGACATCATTTCTGCAGTGATTATGGAAGCCAAGTAAAGTCTGGCGATAAGATAGATACTGTACGTACAACATATACGCCATGCAGGAAGAAATACCGATGCAACTAGGTCGAACCAACGGGCTGGGCCCGACTAAGCCCTACCGTTGGTATCCCATGCCATCCGCTCCCTCCATTGTTCGTTGAGGCTAGTTCCCGAACATCCTATCCATGGCCTTATTCGCAAGACCCAGAAACATGGTCTAAAGCAAGCCACCACCACGTCCCTCCACGGAAAAGTAAAAGCTCCATGCACGCGCCCTTCCCTGCCCTACGTGAGTGGAGCGATCGAAAACGTGCGCGTGTGTGGAGAATAAATGCTCAAGGTATATGGATCGAGGTGCGCCTTGTCATCCCTCGCGCGTTCCGCGCGTTCGGTACCTGGCATACTTTCTCGCATGTTTGCAGGTTCGGCAGACGGGGGTGGGAATGCCGTGATAGCCGTGAGTGACGCTTTTTGGTGCGAAACTCTTTTCTTGCCATGCGGGGTGGTGAAGGTCCGGTTTGTCTGGTTGGGTTTGATTGGAATGGGTATGCCTGGGGTGAGTAGGGATTAGTTGGTGGAGGGGAGAGGGTCATGGAGGGAGTTGAGGCAGAGGAAGAGATCGAGAGTCGGGATGTTGTGAATGACTAAGATTTGCAGCTAAGTTGGAACGTCACAACATTTCGTACAACAATCGATGATGTATGAAGTAAATGTATTAAAAGATACTCCGGAAATACATTGCGAGATTCCAGTCTCAAACTTCGTTCTGCAGCGATTCGTCTTCGATTGAGGATTGAGCTCCTCTTCATATTGCTCCCGCATGGCTCGCGTTCCTTGACCGTCATTCAGTGTGGAGAGAAAAACTCTTTCACTGGCGAACCACCCGCAACACCAACGGAGATATATATGCTGGGTAGTAAGATATGATGAACTGACATAATTGAAACTGAATGGATCTGCTGATCAAACGGGGCCGAATTGCGAGATCTTCGCACAGCGATGAGCTCGAGTGGCCCAGTCGGACGAGAAGCATCACTTGAGTGCTGTCGAGCGCATTCCCAAAACACAAACTTGCGCTGTAGCAGATCATATGCAGGTACTTGATCGCATGGGGCCGCTTTTGAATTCTAATGATTATCTCGTGCTCTATATGAAGTTCTTTCGAATTCTCGATCATGTTGCGAGAAGCAACTCGTTGGCCAAAGACTTCATCTTCTTGCGTGGAAGAGAAACAGCCTTCAATCCCATCTTCAGGAAGGTGACTCTTTTCAGCTGAGTTTTTGAAATTGCAAAATTACAGGTGTGGCTGATCAAAAGAAGCAACACGGTAGGTATATTTGTGCCATCAATTTTCTTTTGTCCAGATTCGTCCTGTCTCACATATGCCTATCAAGGGATGGGCAGGAAAAGAAAAAAACACCACCAGAGTTCATATTGGGCAAAGCGCAACTCAACTCATCCCTAGATTCCGGGTTCTATGGAATTTCGAATCGATTGAGAAATACGGAATACGACGTTCAATTTTTCTTATACTCAATCCAACTGCTCTGTTGTGGCAGCTATGCCAGGCACATATGAATTCAGCGCGGAGAGCTTGCTCAAGGCAAAGCCACGGAAGTTATTGATTCCAGCATTATGGCTCGCGTTGTTGATCATCTTCATTCGAGCAGCTTTCACCCATTCTGCCAGCCGTATTGCCTCAGTGAGCGGTGTATCCTGGGCCAATTCTTCCTCGGATCTGTTACATGTGGATATCGACGGTGGCCTTTCCACATCAAAACATAAGAAGCAGCCACCAACTGCGAATATCACGACCAGCGACAAAGTAGCGGTTATTGTCGAGACACGCCGATCAGGCAACATCATTCCACTAATCCTCCACTTCAGCGCAGTGCTTGGGCCTACCTGGCCCGTCATCATCTATACCTCTGCCGAGAACTTTGGCTCATTCTCCACATCTGCCGCGCTTCTTCGTTACCAACGCAGCGGCCGCGTCATCGTTCGTCCTCTCGCCGAAGGTGTCTACTTCTGGAATTGGGACAGTGTCTCCGTATTCCTGACTACGCGCTGGCTTTGGGAAGATCTAGCGCCAGCAGAGCATATCTTGATGTTTCAGAGTGATAGCATGCTGTGCGCGAACGCAGCAAGAAGCGTGGAGGAGTTTTTTGAGTATGCCTTGATTGGAGCACCAATTGATCCGCATTGGGGGGTAGGCTATAATGGAGGGTTGAGCATTCGGAGTAGGAGCACGATCTTGAGGGTGCTGGATGAGTGGGATTGGTCGAAAGAGGAGGGGAGATTGCCTGAGGATCAATGGTTTTATGCTAAGTATGTCGACTCACGAAGTCCTATCGAAACTGCATGGGACTGATATTTTCTCTCCTTAGGTTTAAAGAATTGCAGGAACGGGAGGTCGAGGAAGGCAATGAGAATGGCATCAAATTGCCAAGCATGGAGATTGCGAGAACGTTCGCGGTCGAGACCATCGATCATCCCCATCCATTGGGTATGTGGGCTCCACTCAACTTTTGTTGCGGCTGTGGTAGTACCTTTCACTGACATTATTTTAGGACTTCATCAACCGACTAGGTTCCTACAATCGCATATGGTCAGTTTAGATGAGTGGTGTCCCGAATACAAGATGGCTACCACGGAACGGATTCAGTGAGGGGCAAAGGGAGATCTTCACATTGGGCGTTTATTGAAATACAGGTTTTCCGCAAGTCGCCTCGTGTAGAAATCTTTACATTGGATAACTAAGAACACCTTACTCACTGAATTCCAACTCGGTGATTAAACATTCGAAGAAAGTAGCATAATTTAAACAGAGACAAATCACTTCTCATTCCTTACTTTATTTCTTTTCCCTTGTGGCGCACATTGTCTCAGTTCTTCAAAAACAAAAATATGGAAAACAACAAGTTAAATTGTTTCTCCTCTGATCATTCAATCTGCTTGGTGCATCATCAAAATCGCTCCCAATGCTAACGAGAAATCATACTTTCTTCATTGCCGTCTTGGCTGGACTCTGGCTGCTGTACTACTTCCAGAGTCCGGAAGGCTTACATCTACAACATGGCAATCAGTCAGCGTCTCCCTCCGTCAATGACCCAGGGGTGGAAGGTGTAACCGGAGTAAACCCATTTGTTTCGGGTGCGATAGGCCAGAGTAATCATGGGACCGTACCTGAGACGACTGATGTGGGAGAGAGTGAGGGGCCTGGCGATTCGAGTCCCTCTGCAGGAGAGCATGAGTATATAGGTTCTGGGCTTCAGGACGCTGCAGATTCCACTGCCGATGAAGAGAACCAAGAAGAGGAAGACAATGATGAGGACGTGACAAGCAGTAGTAGTTCCCAAGGAAATCAAATAGCTGGGGGGGAGGAAGGAAACAAGAACCAAGAAGAGAATTCCCAGAGTAACGGCCATATGAATAACGAGGGAGCGAAGTCTGCGGAAGGGACAGATAAACAAAAGCCGAACGACGGAAAACATGGCCCCCAAGAACCGAAGCCCGGCAATAAGGACAACGCAGGAACTAGCAGCGAAAACAAAACACACGATGGCCCTCAGAAGACGTCGAAAACTCTCAAAGGATTATGCAGCGAGACTAAATGGAAAGAAGGGCTCTGGCTGCAATGTCACAGCTGGTGCGGCGCAAACGAAACATCCATATGCGGTGGTCTCAACAACGCAAGAAATCGGATTCAGACCTGTCTGCGCTTAGCAATCGACGCTGGTAGCGGCCTCATTCTACCCACCATGTCCGCCCAACGCCACTTTGATAACCCAACTGCGTTCTCTGATGCATCTGTTTGTCCAGACGTGTACTGGGACGCAGCTTATCTGGAAAAGGCTTTGAAGGAAGAATGTCCCCAGTTACCGTTGCGGAGATGTGGAGACATGCAAGGGATCCATGACGTGATTCAAGGGCCTCGTAGGAAATACATGGATCCCAATTTCAATAAGGGTGCATTCAAGGCCTTCGTGGAATCGACGCTTGCGGAGAACGAGATGGGTAATGTATCCGTCAAACATCCAGTAGCCATTGGCTACGGTGATACATACATTGCATACAACTATACAGCAGCAGACGAAATGTCCATTCGGAAAGATCTGTTCAAGACATTGAAGTTTAATTCCGAACTCCTCACCATGGGCTCAAGCATACTTCATAGTCCTCAGTTCCAGAATGGCTTTATAGGTGTACATCTTCGAGGCGAAACAGAATGGCCTAAGTATTTCGGTACGAGAGACCAGCAGATGGACTTTTTCGCACAGGAAATCAAACAGATGCAAGGCCGTTTGAAGACAGTGTACGTGAGTTGTGGTGATACAGGTGCCATCCAAGTTTTCCGAGAACGTCTGGAACCACTAGGCTACATTGTCCATGATAAGTGGTCGCTTGTGGCTGATCAGCCTATGATATTAGACAAGCTCAAGGATATGGAGTTTGATCGTGCGGCTATTGTTGAGTACCAAGTCTTAGTGGACGCCAATATGTTCTTGGGCGTCTGGATGTCCATATTTTCTCTCTTGGTCACTTATGCAAGGTCTGCGAATGATGAGGATGATTTTAATAGTACTCATCTCATTCCTGGAAGTTGGCGCAACGGACCAAACCGGCAATGGGGTGATGCGCCGGCTATGAAAGGGGACAAGACTACTAAGCTATTGGTAGTTAACGAGTTCGACATCATGGACTCGTTTCCTTGAGCATGTTAGTCGATATCTTGATTTTGGTTCATGTGCTAGAGGCTATGCTTCGTGAGGATGAAACAAGGAACATGTCATAGAGGTCAGCTCCCAGTGATTTGAGACATACTCACTCGAACATTGAGGTGCACTGCCCGACCAAATCATAGTAATAGGTAGTGCAAAGAATAAGACATGTATTATATCACCCAAAGACTAGATTTCATGATCCGTGGCCATAGCATTCCACCAATGAAGGTACCTCACAACTTTAAGCTGTACACTCAGGTTCATCTAGCTAGCAGGAAAGCTGAGACTTTCGTTACGAACTCTGATTGATCATTAAGTGGACTTGGCCCTCGGTTCATCGAACAATCCTATCAAATTTGAGCGTTCGCCAGGCAAGAGACAAATAGGACATGAATTCCACAATGTGAGGCCAGTCACCTTGTAGACTTCCGTGCACGGGGCCACAACCATAGCAATGCGAATGTTCTTGGCCACGGAAGACTGGTGCAGCATTGACCGTGGCCCCGTCATATGAACATGCTATGTTTCAAGGTATGGTTTGTGATAGATCTAATATATGATACTAGCGAAGTGTTTTATGTATCCTAGACACATAGTTCTAACCATGTCAACAGAGGGAATCGACTACGAAGGCATCATGTCCTCTTGTATTTGGCGAATTTCTTTTGAATGTCCTCCTCCGTAAATTTGCGCGTCTTCGACCTTAACATGTCCGCCAGCTCTTCGATGCTTTTCCCAATGTTTTCCCCAGTGGGAACAAGGCAACGAGCGACATGCTCATAATCCTTCTGCATGAGTTTCACGAACAACATTATGTAATCGATGTTCTGAAACACAAGGGCTTTACCCGAGTCGTACTTACTCTTTCCTTTTAAGTAGCTGAGTGGTTGGTCGCGCCAATGCCGTAGGGGATTTAAGTGATGGGCAGTATGCCAACCATCGTTGAAACAGTTCCGGTTGCTCTAATATGAGGTTACGTGATTAGCCAGGTTCAAGTGATAAAGGCAGTAACACATGACGTGCTAGGGGCTATCTTACCCCTACATCAATCAAAACAATGCTTGATCTATAATCCGAATCTGGATCAAGCTCATCTACCAAAGCATGCTGTCCCCAATTGCCAACCATCAAGCCAATTCGCATTTGGAAAAATGGTATCAGCAACACAAATAGCGTTGGATAGAAGTTCAGCCGCGCCATGAAATACATACCAGCATATGAACCCAGCTCCCAGAAGAGTAACTCGCACGCCAGGCGAGGCCAGTTCTTCCGCCAAAAGTATAGAGAGAGTTCTAGCCAGATGAGGAACATGAATCGAAGCCAGTATTTGAGGAAGTCAAAAATGTCGTCTCGCTGGTATCTCAGTGTCGAGGATAGATCGTCAGGTCCATTGCCTTCAACATGGTGGCACTTTATGTGGTGGTAATAGTATGAATGCAGGGTGTGTCCCATGAGGGGCTCGAGGATATACGGAAATGCTTTGTCGAGCCATGCGTACTCTTTAACCAAGACCCCATTGTTGTGAATATGATTGTGAAGCATGAGGGTGAATGGCCCACAGTAAAGCGCCTGCATAACCCAGTGGCAGATGCCGTGCAACCAGGAAAATCGATAGTAGAGAAGTATGGCGCTTGGTAATGATGTGGTGAGGTAGAGGATGATATGTGTTAGGAAAACCACGTCCGTCGGTCGACGAACGACTCCTTTAGCCCATCGCACATATGGCTGGAGAATATACTGGCGTATCACTCGAGGTAGCCGTTCAAGATCTTCTTGATCCCAGCTTGTGAATATGGTAGGTTCGAAATGCTCGTTGTTTTCATCGTTGAGCGCTTCCAGGGCTCGAATCTCTTCTGCGATATCCTTTTGCTTCTCAGGGCTCCTCGAGGGATTAGACTGCTCGTGTTTTGTTTTCTGTTGAATGTCTCGCAACAAGAGCTCAAGAACTCTTCGGTCAGGCTGTGTCAAATGAGGGTCAATAGCTTGAATGTCCATGGTAGTGAAGGAAAGGCGCTGGTAGGAGAAAAGACTTGAAGCCTTTGAAATGGAGTAGAAACAGCTTAAGAAGCTACACCATCGTTCTACGGTGCAGCGTGGATCTATGTATCCTTCAAACCTACCCTTAAAAATTGATCCACTCTTCGAAAGGGCGTGGAACAGAACCAGTCTTGCCCTACCCAACCCTACCCTATGCGCGCGTTTGTATGCTTTGAGAAAGACGATGGACCCCTATACCCTATACAAGGAAAAGGAAAAACACGTGAAACGGAACTTTTTCGCGGAAAGCGTTCTAGCGAAAACCCTGTCGATTGTCGGTTGTCGAAGGTTTGAAGCAAGCGTAAGTGGAGAATAGGAGATAAGTCCTGTCGTGTATCAGCGAGAGGTGAGTGAATGGAATTAGCCTTGCATGCGGATTGGGACTTCTCGAGTTTTCAAATGGCGGTAAACTGGGCTCAACGACAAACTTCAAAAGATCGGAGGGAGAAAGGAAGACTTTTGCGGTGGATTCAAATATGCGACCTGAGGCGACCAACCCTTGACAGTACGGAGGCGGAACGAGCGAAACGCGCAAAACGGCCCGAGACCAAATTGATGAATACTTGTACTATGCCAAGTAAGTCGTCGCAGGTAAGATTACTGTACCGCGGGTCCCTCGTGTACCGACAGTAGTCGTTCTGGTATCGTGGTACAGTACTAGGGTGTCGTGAGTGTATCCTTTAACCGAATCGCCTTGGAGTTGTCGTACTCATCGTCGACATGAAGATCACGAAATTTTGCAAGGACAGTCAGTCGCACTGTCGTAGAAGCTGTCCTAACGTAGTACATACACGTGCTGTACTTCGTGCTGCCAATAAAGGAGACACTTCTTATTCCGTCAAGGTCATTACCTACCGACTTTATCTACGATTATTAGGGTGTTATACATTATGATTATAATACACTCTATTCAAGTCAGCTTGAGTCCTAGCACCTGAAGATCCTTAGTCGAAAACATCCTTGAGCTGTCCCAAATTCGCATCTGTTCCTTTCATTTCACGATTACTTGGAGACCTGAGGTGAGGAGCTTCTGATTGTGTGTTCTGCAGAGAAGGATGGTGTCTGGCATAAGGAACGAAGGCGCTCGATCTCGAACTCATCCAGCTCGGGCTACATCTCTAGCAACTCCAAGCTGCAACACCGTTGATACTAAGCTTATTCTACTTCTGCCCCGTGGAGTGGTGATATTTTCACCAAGAGCATGAAATGTAAGTGAGACGTGTAGCTTTATGTCTACATCTATATGGGATCGTTCCTCCACGATCCCCGAGGCTCTCAAAGATTCTCGGTGAGCTTGCTCACGGCAACGACTTTCATCCATCCACGCGGATTTCCCCCTATTCCCGTATTCTCATAGGTGGCTATGATTAACATGGACATCGACGTCGACATAGGCTTTCAGCATCCTCATGGTTTCGAGGAAGCATGTCGTATATATCTATCCTCAGCATTGCCTTCGCCTAGGGCTTAGGCCGAAAAAATTTATCCTAGCTCCCGTCACTGGCCGCGATCACGACATCTCACGACATCGCTACCTGAGCTTTATTTTACCTAAGAACGGAGAATGAAATCATTGTGGAAGCCAATAGACTCGAAATATCTGGAAATTTTTACCTACGAATATCCACTTTGGACCCAGAGATTAACGGACACTGTCAGGCCCTGGATCTCGCCCAGTCCAGACTTCATCATACCAAGGTAGCTCTCCATGCAATGCTCTCTTGGTGACTACCATTTGAGGACTGAGTAAGTATTTCTCTCATTGCGTCTTAATCTCACTAAATTCCTCATGTCCTCACGAGCTTTATAACTTCTATATTTCCACTACTGTCGATTGCTCTTATATTCCCCCATGGTCGATATTGCAGGCATATTTGATATTCCCTTTTCCCTTCTATAGGTTGCACTACCTTCCCCTTACCATAGCAACAAACCATCTCGGTGACATGTCGTCCTCGGACTATCCTAAATATGATGCTGGTCATGCAGGTACCAAAGATATTGGGAGGAATCCCAAACCGGAACCATCACCCAGCGAACTCAGTGAAGGTAGCTTTTCATTCCGCCGTCTTGTTTGTTAACACTCCTAACGCACGAGCTACTATAGAAGAGGCATCAGCGTATCAAACCAATGATTCTCGGCGTCAGATTGGTCCTATATCGGCCATCTTTCTCATCTTTAATCGAATGATTGGCACTGGAATCTTCTCAACTCCGAGTACCATCGTTGCCCTGTCTGGTTCTGTTGGCCTTGTCCCTCTTCATCTGGGTAGCGGGCATGCTAATTGCGGCTGCTGGTCTTGCAACGTATATGGAATTTGGCACGGGTCTACCACGCAACGGTGGGGAGAAGAATTATCTCGAATATGTTTTCCGGAAGCCGAAGTTCCTTGTGACTAGCATGTACGCTTTGTATGTTGTACTTCTTGGGTGGGCAGGATCTAACTCAGTCGTGTTCGGCGAGTATATCCTGAGTGCCGCTGAAGTTGAAGTAACCCGCTGGAACCAGCGCGGTGTAGGACTAGCGTGTATTACGGCGGCCTTTCTGATACATGGGTTTTCGGTAAAATGGGGGTTGAGACTGCAAAACCTCTTGGGTATCATCAAGCTCCTTATTCTGATCCTTATCATTATCTCGGGCTTCGTCGCCCTTGGTGGTCATCTCCGGATTGAGAAGCCAGATAACTTTACAAATGCTTTCGAGGGCACTACTGGCAGCGCGTGAGTCAAGTCACAGTCATAACTTGTTTACTGCTAATATATATAGTTACGGTGTTGTTACAGCTCTATATAATGTCATCTGGAGTTATATCGGGTATAGCAATGCCAATTATGCCCTCTCCGAGACGAAGAACCCAGTAAGGACATTGAAGATTGCTGCACCAACGGCTCTTGCTATTGTCGGTGTGCTCTACATGCTTGCAAACGTTTGTTCTCACCATTACTTCTTGCTTGCAATATATTAACCAGTCTTCCAGATTGCATACTTCGCTGCTGTGCCAAAGGAGGAAATCATGACATCCGGTCGAATCTTGGCAGCTTCGTTTTTCAGGAACATGTTCGGCTCTCGTGCCGAACGGGTTTTATCCGTTTTCGTCGCCTTATCGGCTTTCGGGAACGTACTAAGTGTCATCTTCTCCCAAGGCAGAAGTAAGTGCTGGCATCCTTCTATATTTGTGAAGCCATGCTGATCTGTATAGTTGTGCAAGAGATCGGTCGAGAGGGTATTCTTCCATTCTCACGGCTCTGGGCAAGCAACAAGCCATTCAACACACCATTCATGGGTCTCTTTGAGCATTGGGTAGTATCTGTTGTTATCATGTTGGCCCCACCTCCTGGAGATGCATATAACTTCATCGTCAAGTAAGTGCCCCACCCAATAAAACCTTTCTAGCTAACCTCGCCCAGTGTCATTTCGTACCCACTTGCAGTCGTGAACGTTTTCGTGTCCCTCGCCTTGCTTATTCTCTACCACCAACCGTTTTCCGCCGAACGCCGTCCGCAGCAATGGTCACCGCCCTTCCGCGCCACTTGGCCTGTGGTTTTGTTTTTTCTCCTCTCCAACGTCTACCTTGTTGTCGCGCCATTTGTCCCGCCTTCAGCTGGACAGAACGTATACGAACATCTACCTTATTACCTTCACTGCGTTGTCGGCATCGCGCTGTTCGGTGTAGGCGCAATTTACTGGGTGGTGTGGGCGCATATCCTACCAAAGATTGGTGGATACAAGCTTGTGAGAGAGCATATAGTTACAGCTGATGGATGGAGTGGAAATATCTTTAGAAGAGAAAAACGAGAGTAAATAATTATTCTGTATTTCCTATATAATAATAATAATAATA
>LLKJ01000691.1:0-26975 GCA_002242865.1 Clarireedia sp. CPB17
GCCCCCCACCCAACATCCCCGGCGCTCTCGAATTCATCGAATCCCCACCCAACGTCGCCGCAAACGGCACTCCCTCCGGCACCATCGCCGGCGTACTCGCCCCCTGCACCAACCCCAACATCTCCGTACTATCCTTCCGATCATCCCAATACCTCCCCCCGCTCACCATCCCAATATCGCCCGCATTCCCCTGATTCGCAAACACCTGCGCGCCGCCCATCCCCCCGACCGGCGTTCCCGGGCGGGAATCCGGTCCGCCCCAACGACTACTTCCGGGGGTATCGGTGCGGATAATATCCTCCGCGCGACCATAAATTCCGCCACCGCCACCATGCTCTTCACCGAATTCCGCTCTCTGTTTATAATACGAGAAATCGAGGCGGTTCTCCGGCACCATCTCGAAGCCCGGCATGCCGCCTTTAGACACCGATCGGCCGGGTTGACCAGATTTCATAGTGTCGAGAGCGTACGTATCCGAGTATCCCGAGACCGACATGGCGTCCGCAGAACCGGCATGGTTCGAATCGGTAAGACGGCCGCCGTAGATCGAGGCTAAGATATTTTGAGCGCGGGCATGAACCATAGGCGTGATGAGCGGTTTGTATAAAGCGGGGTGACCGAATCGAGTAGCGAGTCGGTCGCCTTTGGAGCCAAAGGGAGCGGAACGAGATTCGGGATCTTTGAGCGCGTTGCGGACGGAGTAATAATGGATTTTGTCGTCAAAGGTGCGACTGCAGTAGAATTTGAATGCGAGCATAATGAACAAGAGGGGAACGACGCTGTAGGCTTCCATGTGCTGACCGTCTCCCTGAACCCAGGTTGCGAGGAAGACGACGAGATTTGCAAGGATGGCGGCGAAGATGATGCGGTTGAAGAGCATGCGCCAGAACATACCACCGGACTCGGTTTTGGTGATGAAGATGTAGAGAAGGAGGTATTTCTTCAGGTAGACATCGAGGGAGAAGTACATCGCGGCGGCGGGAATGACCAGAGGTTGGATGGTTCCGAAACACAGAGTGACGGTACTATAAAACAGGAAATAGTTATAATAACTTGCATAATCAAACGCGGGTGGTGCAGTCAATTCGATCATCTCACGTGGTGTGGGACTCGAGAACTTCCTCGAACAGAAACTCCAAACCAAAGTCCACAGCTGAGCTAAATCTATAGCCGCACCAAGATTTCTCTGCAGTAACCAAGTCACCCAGAAAGGAGAGATGTCGCAAAGTGAGATGAAGATCAGCAAGCCCAAATCCGTCTCGTAAATAGCTTTCCATGCATCCGTTCCGTTGTCCGTTTTCTTGATAACAGTCGAGACGAAATTCCAAACCGTACTGAAAATCGAAAATACAATCAAATAGTTGAAGACGAAGAACGTATAGAGTTTTCCAGTAACATGACGTTCGCGAGCGGTTTTCGTACGATCTCCAGCTTTAACCAATAGACGACGGAAAATGATGGGTAAAACCAAATAGACTAGGGAGGTAATTGCCGGCGATGCAACACCCTGCACAATCGACCACCAGGTAGTATGGGCTGCCAGAGAGTTGTTGAATGCTTTCCACACACTTCCCAGATTCGACAAGCTGACCAAAAATATGGCAATCATTGCATTTGGCGCCATCCAGACAATCGTAAGTAACGTAACCCACATATTATTCAACATTCGTCGTGTCCTCCTAGTACTCCTGCTCAGCGGCATATTCTTCCAGATAATATCATTTGGTCGAGGAGCGAGTACGATAGTTGTGCCTTGGGGATGCTTCTTGCGGGCCGCAAACGCAATACTGTGGGCTTCATCGATAGCCTCATAACTTGCAAATCCATATGGAAGAGGGTTTCGATTATCCACGGAAAGACGAACTTCTTTGATTTCCAATTCCAATTCCTTTATACGTGCAGTAAGATACTCGATAGCATCCAGTTTTTGACCTCTAATATATGAACCGTAATTTGGGTCGTCCTTGTTAGGGGAGCATTCTGGTCGCTTTGGCGGCAAATTCGCTGGATCCTTAAGGTACCGAGATAGATAGCCTTCCAAATCGCGCACCGTCTGATTATGCTGCTCAATAAGCTCCGGAAGTTCCTTGACATTTCGAGCCACCGCGGTTCTCGAAAATGACGACTCAGGCGCAACCTTATCGATCAATCTCCCAATCCCTTCATCCGTCCTGTAACTCTTCGGGATATCGTTAATCTGTCCGACCCATTAGCAGAAGCGCAAACTCCCCAAAGACACGAAAAGATCCCCACCATTAACGTCCGCGCATGCAAACTATTCTGATATTCCGGACTCTCAAAATACGTTCTTCGCAGTCGAAGCACCGCTCTGTAGTTCCACCACAGGAAGAAAATCACAATGATGTCAAACAACCACGCACAGATCGTCATTCCCCAATTCGCCCTCCCATAAACATTTGCCGGAGTAACCCTCGCAATAAAATCAATCTTCGACCCCTCCTGCCCCTTAATCATATTAATCGGAATCAGGATGCCGCAACCCACGACCGCTATGCAGAGGAAGATATTCCGAAACATCCGCAGCACGCGAAGAAATATAGTAGCATCGAGCCCGATCAGGTTCACCAACTCGTGCTCCTTCGTCTTCATCACCGGGCCTATCCATGCCAGCGTTCCCTTCCCCATCGGCGGCGGTGCATGTTTGTCGTCGGCGACTTTCAGTTTCGGAGCATACACCACCGAGTTGTAAGGTCGGAGGAGGGAGAATCCGATGGCGAGGAGCAGCGTAAAACCTATCGATGTGGCGAAACCGGCGTATACGGATTTTTGGGATATCTATTCTCATGCGTCACCGTCAGATAAAGAGATTATGGAGGAGGGCGGGCCGGCAGAAGGGAAGGAATAGACATACTTGCGATTGGAAGGGATTGGCTAACAGATCCAGCACTTTCTGGGCGTCGGACTCTCGTTTCGACAGCATCCCCATAGTCGTCCCTGTCCCCGTCCCCATTTCCATCTTGCAATCGTGTTGGTGTGTGTATTAAAGCGAGCGGCGATGACGGGCCAGAGGCCAGAGAAAAGCGAAGGTTGGTGTGTAAGATTCAGAGCGATGCGTATCGTATCTCGGGCAGTCCGACAAAACCGAGCAAGCGAAGGTGTGTGTAAGTAGGAGAAACAATGAATGAAAAGCTCCTGTTCCTGTGCTGTGGTCGAGGGAAGCGTGGGTTGTGGTCGTTTAATCCCAGATTTCAGATTGAGTATCCGTTTGTCTCTCCCTTGATTAGATATGGGTGAAATACTGGGGGTAGCCAGACACCAGAAGTAATAAAATTCAGCACCCCTGCTGGCTATACCATGAAATCTGGTCCTGTGAATGTGGACGAGCCAGGGATGTTTCAATGTTTTGTGGAATGACGATGGGAGTGGTCCTGGTGTCTTGTACGAATATTATATAATACCCAACGTTTTTCCTCGCTTTGTGCTTCGCCGTGAAAAGAGCACCAAATTCTCGAAGTCCTATAGACCAATCTATTTCGATACCTCCACAAAGCCAACACTCTTATTCACTCTCTCAATTATTCAACCATCCAATCATCCAACCATCCAACCATCCAACCATCCAACCATCCAACCATCCATTCTCTCCCGTCTCCTCGCTCACACAAAGACAAGCCAAACCAAACCCTCTCTCCCTTCACAAGATCTGCACCAAAAACCATCCCATTCGTCGTCATCGTATCCAACGCAAAAGCTCCCTGCACAACACACCGCGCGTGATTGGCCGGGCAAGACTACCGAGCCTCTTGGCATATACTCGAAGCGGGTTAAGCTGCCACTACCGCTTCTAACTTTTTCCTTTGCTGTTCTTGACATGCTATCCTATCCATCAGCACAAGAGGGAGAGATCAGATCATCTATTAATAGTTCCGGTACGAGAAGATGGTTGACAAAATACCGTACCGTATACTTCTACTGTTCAACTAACAATCGATACCAACGTCTTCTCCTCTCCTCTCCTCGGCACAGTCTCAATACTTCATCGCAAACCCACAACAACAAGTCTACTTCAAGATCGCCCACCTCGCTTCCCCATTACAGCAACTAACCTTCTAGCTAAGACCCATAACCCGTAGTTTAACCAAATTCCACTCCCAATCCGTCAATGCAATGCAATGTACAGTACAGTCCAGCATGTGGCTGTGCACAAGTAACATTACATTACTATGCTGACCTGATGCTCTGCTATGCCAACTACTGCTTTTCTTTCCCAACTCATCACTCATCTTTTGTTGGAGACTTTAAACCTTACCTGTACTCGGGATACGACACGGGTCTTGGTCTTGTCTTGGTGGCGATGCATCACTCGGTACTATGAGGTTAACGAGCAACAAATCATATTGTCGTGTTGCTTGTCTTGTCTCGGGTCAACCTTAACTTAGTAAGTTTGTGTGGGTGTGACGCACGCAGCATCTCGCATTCGCATCATCTGCAGCATCGTTGGTACGAGCAAATACTCACTACCTGTGTACTTTGGAAGCGAATGATCAGTTCAACGATAAGAGCAAGCCTGGAACACCAAGAGAGAGAGAGTAGTTTAACTAAGTCATAGTTTGTTGCTCATTTTCTTCATCATCCATATCCATCCATGTCATTTCGGCTTGTTTTGTCTTATCCAGATCTCCATCATATCCATAAATCATCAGCAGCATCACCCACGATTCTCCCCGCGAGATATTCCATACCTATATACAAGGCAAAGTATAAAAATAATAGAGTAGAGAACGCAGCATTCAACCCCATCAACTAACCGTCCCATCAAACCCCATAATCAACCCCCAGGCCTGGTCCCGCCAATCTAGACAGCTCCTTGACTTCTTGTCTTCCTCTGACTCCGTCCCACAGCGGGAACTTTCTTCTCTTTCTTTGGCGCCGCCTTCTTCTCATTTCCCCCAGATGTGCTGGCTTTGCCGGGTTTCTTTTTCTCCACAGTACCATTTGTTTTGCCGTTGGTTTTCTGCTTCTTGATATCTTTATCATCCTCGACATCCTCCTCCGACGCAACCTTTTCGTCGGCCTTGCGCTTGTCACCCGGCTGTGCTTCGGTTTCGGAACCGTTTTCTTTCTCGTTTGATGCCTCTTGCTGGCCGTTGGTATCATCCTTCGATTCGACCTTCTCCTCATCCTTAGCGTCGCCGTTCTCCTGAACTTCTTCCTCGGTCTTTTCATTTCTATCCTTCATCTCAACATCCTCGTTTTCCTTTGTGCCCTCCGTTTCAGGTTTGTCTTCCTGAATGGTCTCCTTCTTCTCCTCTGTCTCCCCGCTCTCTCCATTTGTATCCTTCTTCTCCTCTTCCGGACTGCCTTCAGCCTCGCCCTTGCTCTCCACACTCAGCTCGCTGGCCTTCTTCACAACATCATTTCCACTCCTCTCAATAGCGACAGCGGGGTCATTCTCGTCGCCCTGCTTCTTAATCTCGTTTCCTTTCTTGCTCGTAACTGAAACTTCCCCAGCTTTCACTTCAGCTACTGTTCCGTCTGGGTTGGCACCGCCCCATTGCCAGGAAACTGTTTGTAACAACACTAATTAGTGAATTGAAAAAATGGATGTAGATGTGTCAGCAAAGAATGCGATTGTGAAAGCTAAAAAGTAGGCACATTGAGAGAAATTGATGAATTAAATCCCAGTTCTCAAGCCATTGCAGCTCAAAGTTACAGATCTGATGCGAAAAACGAAGAAACGAACTCCAAATACACACCTTTATCACCTTCTTCGACTTTGTCAGCAGCCATGTTATATGAATGACGTAAGAAACAAAGCTTCCAAACTGGACGTTCTGTAGTAAAAGTGAGGAATAAGTCTTCTGAAAAGCTTTCAATCAAGTGCAGCGATTCAATTGATACACTTTCTTCGAATGCGCAAGATTAATTGATGGATTGCGACAGGAAAAGAGGGAGAGGTTGTTGTGAGGTTGGTGTTCAAGATTCGAGGAATGACGCTATTAATTGGTCGAGGTACCTTAGTCGCACAAAATCCGACCAACCCTTAACCAGATCAGATCGTGCCGTTTTACCTGGTAATCCGAGATAGAAGGCCGAGTATGGAAAGGTTCGTTGTAGGATTGGAGAAGGGAAGCTTCTAGAGAACGAATCAGATCTGAGAGTTACCCCAGCTGTGTATAAATTTATAATAGTATTATTCTGTATATTCGAAAGGCTGTTGCATTCCGCGGATCGAGCCATTAGCTTCTACCACATTCTCTCTTGATAGCCAGTGTCACCGACCGTTTTTATAATCCTCCGAAAATCGAGCGACAGGGTTGAGCGGAAAATGCGGGGAAGACGCACGCACAGAGCTTTGCTTTGGAACCTTCAAGCTGGTCGTGATTGGAATTCCTCCCATCTCCGTCCATTCAGCCTCTTTTGTCTTCTCTGAAGCCCAGGCAACGCAATTGAACTTCTTTCGCACACGATGCTCCGCTTTCTGAGGAGCGATGAAAG
Organism: Clarireedia sp. CPB17; assembly: GCA_002242865.1. NCBI lineage: Eukaryota > Fungi > Ascomycota > Leotiomycetes > Helotiales > Rutstroemiaceae > Clarireedia > Clarireedia sp. CPB17. The sequence goes on from LLKJ01000691.1 coordinate 6,460, forward strand.
CTCGACGGTGAAGGGAGATTGGACGACCAGGTTCTGCTGACAGGTGCGGCTGGCCGGGATGGAAAACGCCTTGCAATGAGCTAATGCAGGTGGTGGAGTGCTTTTCACGTGACATGAGCTAATGGTCAGTCATAACGTCATGGCTATCCGCGCATAAGTTACCAAGTTTCTGTGCATCAACCACAGGCCTGTGTGGAGCACGATGAATAGTCCGCATCCATCTGGGAGGAATGCAAAGAGAGATTACCGTCGTCCCTAGACTGCTGAGGAAGTAGGAAAGATGTAGTATCTAATACTTACTTACTTCTTCACCATAGGTAACATATGCCCAAGCCTATGTCGTAAACTCACAAGATTGCAATTGTGATTTCGTCTCGTCATATTGTCGACGACCATACCTGGGATCATGTCAAACGAGAGTTGGCTCATTCATTGACTTAAGTAGCCGCACACAATTTATCCTACCGCCCAAGTGAACCTATACGCCCAAAGACAATGCCCAATAATAACGCCCAAAGTGACCGCCCGCCATGTAAACCAACCGAGACCTTCAGCAGCCGATTGTTGCTGTAGAATATGTAAGATGTAAGCCGTTCAACGTTGGCTAAGCGATACTTAAAGATTCAAGTAATTGGATACTCGACTCCTCTTCGTGAGCTCTCTGGATTTGGTTTTCCACTGATGACTTCTTTAGTCCGAGCTCGTCGGGATAATTTGTGCGTAGATATTCCATGACCCATCGTGCATCATCAACCCGTTCTTGCTCAAACAGTATCTTGGCTGCTGTGAGGGAGATATTGATGATTCTCTGTGGATAGAATGATTTCCGTGTGGAACCAGAAGATGGCAAATTAGTAGGTGGCGATCGCAGACGCTTTAAGCATTCATCCGCGGATGGTTGAGTGGGATGGTAGATGTCCAAACTACGATACTCGATATCGTGCATATAGATGGTGCGTAGGATTCGCCGAAAAGCCTCGAAAGCTTCTAATGACACAGAGCTCAAGGCAATTGGATGACTGTGAGAAAGCTGCTCGTAGAGTTGTTGCCCAGGAGAGAAAAGAAGAGATCGTTGCTTTCTAGCATCGAGATTCGGAATTCTGGTTGCGAACTTCTGTAAGATAGTGACCGCGTCGTCAAAGGTGCGCGTCGCAAGTTGCTTGTGCCCAAAAAGAGAGCTGATGCGACGAGCCACAGCACTTGGACTAACTACTGAATTAAGGAGTCCATCAATGTCTCTGTTGATCCAGACCCAGAACACATCTTCCAAGCCTTCCGCCTGCATAAATTCAAAGAGATTGAAAGCAAAAAGAGGCTCATCCAGAAAGGAGTTATCATTGCTTGTCCCGCTCGCGTTCAGCCATCTCACAACCTTAAGACCAGCGCCAGAATTTTTGAGACCTTGTGTCAAATCAACCGGATACAGAGAGGCCAGCCGCTGCCGCTCAGCCCGCAAACAAGCTGCTGCACTTTTCAGAGTCATCATACCCGTTCCCACGGCTCGGTCAAATGTATCCATAGGGTTTGCTGCCGTGGTAGCTTCAGCATTTCTGCGAACATTAAAGAGTGGATTTGTGAGAATTGACTCGATATGCCTATCGGTAGGTCTAGGTTGAGGTTTTGGTTGCATGGTGGCCTTATTGGCTTTGGCTTGATGCGCCGGCGGAGTATCTGTGACATTCGGGGGTCCATGTTCAGAGTCAAGTTGTTCTCGAAATGATACGGTAAGAAGCTCGAGCAGTTGTTTAGATTCGCGGGGACTCAGGGGGAGAGGTTGGTGAAGCTTGAATTTAAGGAGAGCAGGTATTTGATGGAAGAAAGCTGGTGGTGTAGCTCGAAACATGATGGAGGTAATGGTATCTCGATTCTACTGGTCGAAGATAGTTGGTGATCGTTCGGGGTATCAAATCTCACAGTGTATATGGTAGCGCATCGAGGTGATATTGATTGTCGGTAGGCGCGGGGGATCCCTAAACTTTGAGTGGTTCGTGTATGAGCTGGACTGAGAATTGGCTTTGATACTGTCTTTGCAAACAATCCTGTACTGTAAAGGTCAATATGCTTGTCCACTTCATTTAGCAGCGATAAGATGAGCATGCAGGTGCGGGGAGTCCATGGCGGATTGTGGAAAAGGACATGGAGGGTAATACCTTTGTCAGACAATTGATTAGTGAAATACGCAGGATCTTGAACCATGCACTCGTCAAAAACCAATCAATGTATGTGTTTCGACCAGCGATATGATGTTGTGAGCTTTCACTCGAGCAAGTAAGTGGCATGACTGCCGCCTTACTTTTGTATTCCTAATTTATAAGGCATGAATGCATTAAAGACGCAACTGTTGGAAGTAAGCCTTGGAGATATTACAGCGCTTTGCATATGTTCATGTTTCAAGGAATAAAAGCGAATATTATTCATCTTCAATATGTTCGTTGAATATATTTATTTGTTGATGATACTACCTATCTCTCCTAATTATTCTTACCATCCCATTTTGGTAGCCAAGTAGTTGCTTTCCCAACTCCCGACTGGAGAAACGCTCTTTCTTCAACTATGCCGAACCGCCTCCCTGAAAAATCAGGAATACCCAGTGGTTTTATTCTCAACTGGCAAAGTTCGAAGAGTCAAGGTGCGAAGCCATTAATCCGTCGGCCGGTCACCGCATGTGAGGCATGTCGTGCAGCCAAGGTCAAATGTAGTGCACAGAAAGACTGTCGACGATGCAGTAGTAGGGGAATTGAATGCGTATATATCGCACCCAAGAATTCCTCGGACGCTGGGTTACAGCATCAGAGCCGGAATCCAACAAATTCGAGGCCAAGTTCCGCCAGTGGACTATCACGAGATATCCCGACGGATCTCGAAATTAGTGGCACCGATCTATCATTGCCGGACAGCATGGAACTTGACCTTGAGAATTTGGCGGCGTGGCCAAAAGAAGTGGGAGGGGAAATCCCCTGGCTCATCCCAGATCTAAGCATGGAAGTAAGTGAGAGAGCCGAATAATTCTAATACAATGTACTTATTCGAATGTTTGACTAGAATGCAGCTCTTCATTCCACAACACGATTAGACCCAGTAGGCTGGGACTTCTCTCAACTGTCTTCGGCATATACGCCTTATCAGAATCCAACTCTAACCACTTCGGAATCCTACAATGGTCTTGACGAGAGCCATGCCGCCAAGAGTTCCTCAAACAATCATTTGTCACAGAAGGAGCTGCCATTCAATAACTGCCAGTGCCGGTCGCGGTTGTCTCTTTATATCCCCAGAATCACCTACGTAATGGAAGAGAAACCAAGTCCAAAACTAGATGAGGTTTTCAAAGTAACGCGGGACGTGATTCAGAGCTGCCAGGATATGATTGATTGTACGAGGTGTCAGATCAGTTGTTCGGATCTTATTACTATTCTGGTAGTCGTTCAACATACAGATGCTTGTTTTGCACACATTGCTAAAGTTGATCTGGCTCATGCTGTCACCGTCAGTATTGGGGAATACAAAGTCACGATCACCAACGATATCAAACCGAGACAGATGCTTGTTATGGACCTGGGAAGACAGGCTAACACGTTGCTGGACTCGATCGCCTCTATTGAACGGGGGTTAGCTTCGGAACCTTGTCCTGCAACTCGTCTGAATGAGGCCAATGGCGAATATCTGAAGAAAGTCAGAGATGCATTCAGAACGAATTTGCAGTCAGCTATCGATTCGGCCTGTGCGGCTAATTCCTAGTTGGAAAAAACGGTGGAAGAAGTTTAGCTCCAGATATTTCAAGACTGCTGTGAAGAATAAGGGTAATTTTTCCAACCTCACGCCAAAGTTTTGGTTGTATAAGCAAACTTAGAGTGCATTTACAGACTACAGCAGAAGGTATGCCCTGAACTCACTTGCGCCACGAGCACTTTACTAATTTACATCTAGAAGTACATAGCTCAGGTGAGATCTGCGGGTGCATAGTTTATCTTATTAATAAATATACCGTTTCAATTATCAACAGTGAAGGTAACTCTCTTTTGCGCCCACAGTCACCAGAGTGAGAAAAGAAGCCACAAGAGTAGGAGTCCAACCTATGAAAAATGTAGGCTGTCGTACAGAATTGATCATGGGGCAGTGATCGAACTTCGAATGTCTCAACCAACAACAGAAGCCTTGGAGAATCAAGACTCGAAGAAAAAGAAGATCAAGCCTAACCAGCCGCAACAGCGGCGCTGATGAACAACTTTTCCCTTTTCATGAACAAACTCAAAGTAGCCACCAATGAGCCAGCCACTATGACCAGAATGTACGTCTTGTCGACAGCGTTGACAATGGCATTCAACACTGCTGTTTTCTGGTCTGGGTTAAGCTTTTGAAAGAAGTCGGTTCGCGATCCTTGCATTGCAGACTGGATCTCTGCTAATGGCACGTTCGGGAGAATCTCCACGATGCGATTCTGGCTGCTGTTGAGAAAAACGGCATTTGCGATCGCAAGGGTGATAGTGATCCCGGTAAATTGTGCAAGAGTCATGAATCCAACGGCCGAACCGATGCTCGCTGGTTTGACGACCGCTTGAGCCACAGAGAATGAAGCTTGAAGCCACATCCCAACGCCAATACCAATGATGACAGTGTATCCGTATATGCGGCTCGAAGATGTTTCTAAATCGACGGTGTACATGCAGGCAGATCCAGCCATGGCCAAGAGACCGCCAATCAGGTACCATGGCATATAATATCCCCATTTGGCCATGAGGGCACCATTGGCAAATACCGTGGCAACCATAACCACAATGAAGGGCAACAAACGAACACCTGCATCCAGAGGTCCGTCGTTGCGGGTAAATTGGAAAAATATTGGGACGAAGTAGATCGGAATGAACGCAGAAGCCCCCGAGGCAGCAGTGACGGCGAACAGGATCATGATTGTACGAGAACGGAAGAACTCGACGGGGGTTATGCGACATGATACGGTTGTGAGTATAACCATTGTTTGCTGAATGCCGAGAATAATGAAGAGAACACCAGATCCGACGAAGAGGCCAATCACTTGTCCAGAATTCCATGGATAGATGTTTCCGCCCCAGTTGATTGCCATCACGAACATGGTGAACGCACCAGCCTGAAGAATTGTTCCCACGTAATCCATTTCAACAGCACGTTCCTTGAAAGAAACTCCTGGACGAGCATCCTTACTACTCTGCACGTCAGTGTTGGATCTCATTGAAAGCTTCAGGGAAATTGCCGAGGAAGGCTGTCGCATCAACAGATATCACGGAAAACTATTCTGCATGGCTTCTGTCTCGAAGTACATATACGGGCAAGAATTGATCAATGAAATTAGACTGACCTGGGAATCATGAAAATATAAACTGGCGCAAAGAGTCCACCGATGAGGAGATTGATGTAAAAAGCCCACCTCCAACCGACAGCAGATTCACTGAAGGCTCCTCCGATGACAGGCCCAAGCACAATACCGATTCCCCAAGTGAGTCCAGTTGCCGATATGTACAACGGACGCTCCGCCATAGTCGTTGTATAGGCAATGAGTGTCATGCATCCGACATACAACCCAGCACCCCCAATACCACACAATGCACGGCCCACGATGACAGCATTCATTGATGGAGCAGCCCCACAAACAGCGGACCCTACTTCAAAGATGAAGACGCTGAAGATATAAAACCATTTTGCGTTGAACTGAGTATAGATTTTCCCCCAGACTAGATTCGTCGCAGTCGCCCCTAGGAGGAAAGCAACACTCAGCCATGGAAGTTTATCTACCTCACCAAAGGCAGCGATGATGACTGGCTGAAGGTCTGCAACGACAGTGTTGTCGAGAGCGTATAGGAAGATCGAAGATGAAATGGCACTTATAACCAGCGCCCATCTCAGACCGGTGATTTCTCGTGGAGGCTCCTCGGCAGGAGGAGTGTCGAGTTGCCTTTCGGTGTCCGAAGTCGTGTCATCAACAGCTGTCTTATTCTCAGCGAGGGCTTCGCTGTCGTTCAGGACCGCCATTGTTGTCTGAAGGGGGAAGATTAGAATAGGCAAGCTTGGTTCTCTGCCCACAGAAAACTTACCTATGAAATCTATCAACCAAACAGAAAGATGAAAGTTCGACTGTATCTGGGATAGGATGTTCTTGCTTCGATAATATCAGAAAGCACCGAGTTCTATTTAGTACACTGTGAATATGGACAGGATCATGGGAATAAATAATTATGACATTCGATCACTTTGGAATAGAAATGACAGGAGCCCGGAGAAGACATGATTTGTAAGAATTCGATTTGTAAAACTTCATTTCTACTTTACGAAACAGGAGATATTCCATGACCGCAATGCAAAAGCAATGATATTCCTGCCTCGTTCGACCCCGAATGGGTAGTAGACGGAATATTCATTTCCTAATCGGGCCATGCTGATATATACTCGTAGTCTCGTGTACATCTAGTCATGATTTCCCCATACGGAATAGCTGCCCGCGCAATGTCCAGGTTCTGTAAATGATTACTGCCTTCAGCTACGTTACATAAGAGAAGTATAGAAAAGTCCAGGGTTTCCGAGAATACTATATACCAGATGCATTATCAGTCGTTGCAGCCCCTCATACTGTATTTCACAGCAGTGTGGGGTAAGTTACACAACCAAATTAGCTCTACCCCTATGATTTAGCGATGGCCATTCGAGCGACACTGAACTTTGACGTTTTATTGCGACTGCAAAGTTCGCTATTTATTTCAGCAATTAATCTTTCGCTTTTTTCTTACAGGAAGCAAGGCTGCTTAAACGTCTATTATTCCTAAACTGCAGGCGATGACCCTAAGTTTCATCTTCTCAATATCCCCTGTAGCAGTCACTACTAGCCTAAATAGACAGCTCTGACCCTTTGCCAACCCAGAAGTATCTGCTCCGGAATTTTACGAGAAGCATTCAAGTCCTTACTTTAATATTTAATTTTTTCTCCTCTATCTAACAAAAGCGCTTCGACCCGACTCGATACTTGTTCGAATCTTGTATTCTGTGAACGAAAAAATGAAAAAGTGGGGTTGTGGAAGAGGAGAATTTGTTGCGGCCATGAAAAACTTGGAGAAATGCATGATGATTAGATTAAGTAGATGCTGGAAGCACAAATGTATATAAGAATTGAGATGTTGGAGTGATTAGAGAGTAGATTGTGAAGTTGATGATGATGATGAAGTTGATGAGATGTTGTTCTTCCAGGTCGAATGGCATTTCTTTATACTTGAGTCTGTAGCAAATAATACCTTATTACTTTCCACTTGATGTCTCTGCATCTTCACCGTGTTCGCCATGATTGTTGTCGATCGTGGGTCTCCGCTATTGAAGCTATGTCAACAACTGGTTCACGGTGCTGCGTCGACAATGCATGGGCTTTCCAGACCATGTTGTCTTGCCCATCATTACTAACAACGATTAGGCTGATTTGCCTGGTGATGATCAGTCCCATTTGCAGGATGTGATTGAGAAATGCATTACCAAACACAAATGCGGCATGCCATACCCATACTCTGTTCGAATATCGCGCCGGGGGTATGTCATATTGACTCTCTACAAGAAGATTTTCGACGATCCTCAAGCCTTCCCGCTCACGACCCCAGGCACCAGAATTTTTCACCGGCACCTCTCAGACCCTGCATCTCAAAGTGTGCCTTACTGACAACAAGTCGCGCCTAATGCAATAAACACAGCGCGTGTCTTGAAACTAGATCTTCATGCGAACTAGATCCTGCATATCTGTGTTGGCCCTGCGTGAACTTTACCAAGATCTCTACAGCATGTCTTGCGTGCATCAAGATCTGAGTCGATTCTATCCACACCTACCTTAATCACACCTCATATGTTCCAATCACGGTATATGATCGACCCCATGTTGTGGCTGCAGATGCTGGAGAGGCTTGTGATTGGGCACGCTAGTATTCGGAATGTCAGGTACCCGGCGTGTCGAGACGGGATAGGGCGGGACTGCAGACTATTGATGATGTTCAGCCGTGTGAATAGCTTCAACTATTTCGCTGCAGGAAGGGTTGTGAGCAGAAGTGCCAAGCATGCGCTTGTCACTCTGTCAGATCTAGTGCGACAGTATCTGCACGGAAGATTGACAGACAGCATTCTCATGGACCGGACCACCTATAAAGATGCTAAACCCCGAGAAAATCACACACATTAAAAACTCCAAGATTCTTGTCGTCAGTCAACATTATTATACTGATATGGTTGACAGGCTCGTGATATTTGGCTAGGAGCTCACCTTGTTGAAAACAACTCGCCATGCGACAAGGTGGGGCAGAGGAATGGATCTCTCCTTATTGTGCCGGGACAGTAAGAATCGCAACTTTTTAGATATGCAACAAGCCGACGAAATTATGATCAGCTGATATCGAGCCAATGAGATCACAGCTCTAACAACTTCCAGGCTGTGCCTTCAGCCACACCCTCACTCACTGTTGAGCCACTCTCCACGTTTCGGAAATGCGTCCAGGGGGAAGCATCAGTGATCATTAATCGCCTGGTTTGGAAGGTTGTCGTGTGCTTGATATGCATGCAAGAGTGGGGAGTATGAATATGTACTTGAGATGGATTGAACTAGTACCTAGCTCAGCGCACTCCTTACTGTATTCTGAATTCAGACATACCTCTTCATCACCTTGCCTTGCCTGCTTTGCCTGCATTAAAGCTTCCACGCCTCGACCGTACTGCGTATTCCTAACTAATACACAACTGCAATCTAGCATAACATTTAATAAATACCTACCCATCCTCTCCACGCTCCTCACCGAGTGAGCATTATTTCCTCCTTTTTGTGTTTTATTTCTCACTATATACTTCCCCTCCTCCCCTTTCCATCTCCTGCATAAGTTAACCTCAACCTCGCACTTCACTCACTCACTCACTCACCCAAGAGTAGGTGATACGAACTTCCCATCTCCATACTACCTCCGCAATGCACAATCCCGACATCAGCACGAGCAGACCACACCATGTTACCTTCCCGATCGATCATAAACTGCTTCTTTACATAAGAATTAATCCGCGCATGTGCTTGGCGGCTCTATTCGTAATGCGATGCGGGAGTGAACACGAAGGAGGAGGTATGATGGATTGATGGCGGAAAGGTGCAGATCTGTCGGCAATGAAACTAATCGAATAGCTCAGTTTAGAAGGCACTGAATGTGCTTTTGCTTGGCTTCTAAGGTGTTTGACTTTTGGATTCCTGGGCAGGTTTTTTGGGCAGGACTTAGGTGGAAGTACTGAACGGGGATGAGAAAGAGAGGGATTGAGCAAGTTTTAACAGGAAGGCAAGTAACCACTCCGTCTATTTCATGGATGGGAGGATAAATAATATCTGTATTGTATATGTGATGAAGATGCGCCGCGCGAAAATACGACGAAAAGAGGCAGGCGACAAGACGGACCAGCCCGATGTTACCTGCCGGTTACCTTTCGCTCGTACCATCGCATAGGAGGATATGTAACAATGGTGAAGACGGCGCTTAGGAAAATGCCCACATCTCCTCCATATGGTCCAAATTTGAGCGCGATTGGTCCTGATGCGATTATTAGTCATTGAATAGAAAGGAGAGTGAGGGGAAGAGAATATAGTGTACTTACCGACATACCAAACTTGGGCCATACCGGTTAAACCGCCAGCGAGGTATCCAATCAAGAGCGACATGACAGCGGCTAGACCCCACGGTAATTTACTAGGCACGTCCCAAACATTCAGATTGTAACCCTCCTTGCGACGGAACCAGACGTCTTCGATTAAGAGGATAAATGTGAATGAGACGGTCCAGTAACCCAGCAGGGAGACGAAGTCGCTAACAATGCTGGACAAGTGCGCACGCCCGGCAATAGCCAAGACGGCGATGACGAGAGCGTTGACGAAAGACCAGACGAAGCGAGGGATGGCGTGGAAGTAGTGACCGAGAAGTTGGAGGGAGAGACCGCTGGAATAGTTTACCGCGACGTTGTTTCCAATGACGGAGAAGACGAGGAGAACAACGCAGAACTTGGCGAAGCGGTATGGATGGTAGGATTGGATGAGGAGACCACCAAGTCCGTGGTTTGCGTATGCTTCTGTGAGGTCTGGGTTGGCTGTTGATGCGAGTGCGGCATTTCCGATACACGCGCCGATGACGGTTACGAATATTGTAGGGATGGAAATGCCGAAGATAGTGAGGAGGAAGATCTTCCAACCTTTCGTCTTTGCGGGGTAGTTGCAGTAATAATCCGAAGCCATTGAGCACCATCCAGAGGCGGAGGAGAAGCAGACGGCGAAGAAACTGAGCCAAGAGCCAGAGAATCCAAGACCAGTTTCAGTACCCGGAAGACTTGCGTCCATCTTTGGCGCAATTTGACCAATCAACACACACATCAGTATGAATGTCATGATCCACGAGTATTTCTCCCAAGTGTGAATTATCTTGAATCCGAAAATGGACACAACATAACTGAGGATGGCAATAATGACGATTCCTACAGCAATTGTCATGGTATAATTCGAAACGGCAGCTAGAATTTGTCCCACGACGACCATGTTGACCACAGCGAAACCCCCACCAATGATGACATTGAGAACCGAGCAGAGCTTAGCGCCGTAGAAACCGAAAGAGTATCGAGAAGTCGAGATAGCACGCAGACCGAGCTTGAGTATTGTCAGCCTTATCTTTACCACATATCAGAAGCACTTACCCTTGGACCCAAAGTACCGCAGTAACCTGTGCAAGCAGCTCCCAAAATAGTTGCGACGACAATTGCGCTGACAGATGCACCAAGAGATAAACCGTAGACTTCGGGATCCGGACCCAGGAGACCAATTGGGAGGGTACCGACATGACAAGTCATTGACCACCAGAGCAAGAAGACGTTGAGAATCGACGGAGGTTGCTTGTCCTCTTCATGGATCCGATCAATTCCCTGTGTCTCGATTCCCATCTTCTCGTCGAGCCATTCTTCACCACGTCGCATCGTGCGCAGGAAACCTTTCTTCTGCTGGAGCTCTCTCGCCAGAATTACTTCTTCGGATTCGCCCTCGGATGCGGGAGTGCTGCCGTTGACCACAGTAGAACCGAGGTCCTTTTCAAGGCGGCCGGCCTCCAAATCATGCTCATGCTTTACAGCATGAGCATGCTTGAGGTCGGCTTGTTCACCATGGACGAAGTCTGCCATTGCGCCAAAAAGGAATTCTGGTCAATATCGAGAAGGCAGAAATTGAGAAAGGCAAAAAAGCTTCTGCGGAGGGTGGGACAATGAGAGAGGGGGGATACCGCCTGGCTACATATGTATGCAACGGTAATCTGAGGCTGGACATTCTAGAAAATTAAACAGCGCCCTCGGAAAATCCTTACAGATCTCGGCGACGAATCAATTGCACGAGCGGGATAGGTGAGCAGTACGAGCCCTGATAAGGACATGATGGACATCGCGGGCATGGAAGCTTGAAGCAGCTGCGACCGTATTTAGTGGTTCGTGGAAGATAAGGACACTGGTTGGTCCAGTCTTGGCTTTGGCTGCATCAGGAAGGTATTTGTCGAAAACTGGGGATTTGGCGAGGGGCAAGGTACATTGTCGGACGCCCCGTTCGCGATAACCTCAATCGGCCGACAATGCCCCGGCTAAGCTTGCTTCGCGTAGCATCGGCAGACGCCGCGCACCACCGACAAAGAGTCTTTAAGACGTCTCGTTGGACAGAATGGGAGATAGCTAGACCTATTGCGTCCCGGAGGCGAGATACGGGCCACAGATAAAATAGATAAATCTCCACGGACTAGATGAAGCTTCACGATAGTGGCCACAGAGAGCGTTAACCATCCTCACCATCGTATAGTTCAGCTAATCCATCTAGCTGATTAGAGAACTAGACGAAAAGGCACAATGCAATAGTCGATAATAAGGAAGAGGAGCCACGAAAATGTGTCATGCGCGGCACCGCGTAACAGCATAAGTTATAATGCTGTGAACAGGCAACGTTTTCTTGTGTTCGTCCGGTGGGACGAAAGTTTGGAAGATCGTTTTCGTACGAGCTTGGCTGACACGCTGACAGACAGGGTTTTGGTGAGACGATGCGACACGGTGCGACACGGTGCGGCGGTGCGACGTGATATCGAAAGTGGCGGAACATCGTCACGTGGTGATGTTGGACAAATTTTAATCTCTGTGCAATGTCAAAGATCTGCATCGTCGTGGTGGGGAGACAAGAAGATATATACTCCGTATATATAGATGGGAAGACACAGCTCCCGAGACAATCCGGAAATGATATCGGAGTATTGGCGCCAAGTGCTTGTCGCCATGACAGCAGGACCAAGCTCGAAGCCAAATTTGACGACATCTCTTGGATTGGGTGTTCTGATTGAACGGTTCTGAAGTCGGGTTCTGAAGTGTAGCTGCACGGTTCTGCTGCTGATCTAGCCATCGCCAATGCTTTCGGTACATACCTAGAGCAATGGTGAAAACCAGGAGTAGTTATCTTGCGACCACGTGCTCCGACAACTTCCCTTGATCACGGGAAGTTTGGGTTAGACGTGATACCTCGAAGGGAGTAGTTACTCCATAAACGATGGATGGACTCTTGCGATAAGTCATCTTTACAATGCTGTTTGGCATTTCTGTTTCTCACAGCTGGGATTTCATAGAAGACAGAGACGTCCTCTTCCACCCAAGAATTGCTCTTACAAGCACGAAGAGAGATGGTTCCCCGCTCCATGAAGTTTTGCGTTGGGAATAAACCTACGCCGAGTTGTGAAGGTTGTTCAATTAATCATATGATGACTTTACATCTGCGTACAAGAAGCATAGACCAATCGCGGTTAGTCCTTAGGTATACTGACCACGCTCATTTTTTCGCGATATACCTGAGCAACCTCTGTCCTGCTACATAATCATGTTAACTAAGTTATTTCTTCCTATCAGCGATTTCTGGTTCATCTAGTCCTATTATCGCGCTTAAACACGGAAGTGGTGTATAGGATTGGTATGAAAAGCATGCTTTTTATCACTAAATCACTAAATGGATTAAACGCCTCGTATCTTCATGCATTTCTTTCGCACGTTGAAGATAAAAGTCGCACAGCGAAAAGGTGGTCAGCGATGCAATGGATGTTAATATTGTTAAATAATTCCGACGTAACCTAACACTGCATCACTCATACAGTGTGATCTTAAGGGAACATTCAAATGTTCCAGTAGCTCATCAATATTCCTAAATTTACGCCCGCAGCCCGATATCCCGAAAAGGGGGTAATCGCAAATAGTTCCCATTCCGAGCGCAAATGGCTTCCAACACATATTCGCGACGAAAGAATTATAACTGTCAACATATCGCTTGGCGCATTTGGCGCCAATTTGGGTATCGAAGTGAGCCTTCAAGCCGTCCTTTCTCGTAAACCAACCCCGACAGCCATGGTCCTCAGACCCCTCACCCCCTTCGTTCAGGAAAGTACATCTATAACCCCCTCCCCGATGGACTTTTTCATGTCGACAGCAATCCTTGATTCTCGTAAAAGCCTTTGGACAAGTACTACACTTATACGGCTTCTCTTTAGAGTGGACTCTCAAATGGTCCCTCAGTGTAGCTGCTCGCGTATAACTTCGAAGGCAATCTGGACAACAATATTTATGCTTCTTGCCCGGGACCTCAAAGCGCTTGATGCATTCTGGGCAGTCGAGTGAGCTCGTCATAGTGCAATCCTTGCCACATGTTCGGCAGCAAAGTTTCTTTGGTGCTTGTTCGAGGCTGCTGGGATCTTGGAGACTTTCTCCACGGTCAGTCGGAGTTCCACTGGAGGAGGGTTCTTTGCTAGAAGATGCAGATGCAGATGCAGATAATCCAGGGTATGTGGCCGGTGGTGAAATGGAAGTTAGAGCTGGCGCATTCCGGTTATCGGTATGGCATTGATTCTGCATGCCCTCACGCTGCATGTAGTGAAGGGTACCTGCAGCTTCCATGTCCTGTCCATATAAATCCGGACCTCTGGGGATGATTTGACCCGTAAAAGAGGCTGTTAGATCTGGGACTTCGCCTTGCTGCCAATAAGCCGGACGATTGAATGGATTGGGAAGCGAGTGTGCAATGATTGAATTTCTGTTCGTCTTCGTCCGACAAGGAGTCTCATAAGACGTCGTAGAATCGTAATCCTCGAGCAAAAGCATCAGCTTGCCCATGTAATAAAAAATATTCAGTCTGATCTCGTCAGGTTGATGACTAAGGGATGCAACGTAATTCTCTAGCCTTGCGATGAGTTCCTGCGTTGTGATCGTGAAATCTTCTAACTTTGGCGGCCCTGAATAGCTGATACATCCCGCCATGTTAACATTCATGGTATTTCTTCGAATAGGGGATGAATATTTGATTGTGTACCTGAATGTCCAAGAAGCTTTCGAGGTGCGAAATACTCAAATCAATAAATATTTGCCGGCCATTTACAGGGTAGTATTGAGCTGTACAATTCTCTCATTTTACAGGGCCATGATATGGTTCTTGTATGTGCGAGTGAGATGCTGACAGGGCCAAGATTCGACCAGCTTGCTTTTTGGCCGGTATTGTGGAAACTACACAGCCGCGATTCTTTGCAAGGCCATGATTTTGCAGGGCCATGATTATGTAACGTCATGAATTTGCAGGGCCATGATTCTGTAGAGCCGCTATGATTCTTTGCAGGGCCATGATTTTGCATGGCCATGATTTTATAAGTTAGAGCTGCTCCTGTGATTCTCTGCAGGCCCCCCTGTGCTCCTTGTGACTTTCTACAGCCCCCCTGTGATTCTCTGCAGGCCCCCCCTGTGCAGGCCCTGGAGAATCATGGAGCCAGTGAACAAGATTGCCAGATGTTTGCCAGATGTTTTATAACCTCAACGAAAATTTCCCGCATACCTCACAATACGCAGGGCCATGGAAAGGCATCTATTGACAGGTGCAAGTTATCACGTATAAAGTACTTGCTTTCTTTCGGGCCTCAACCTGATCCATCCAAGTTTACATCAATCATCACCGCGCGCAATAACCTTCTTCTACTCGACTCTACCACTAGGATAATATGGCTCCTCTATCGACCGAAACTCAACAAGTTCAAAATATTTGGACGCCCGATGTCATTGCAACCATTGTCTATCGGGTCATCATGATTGTTGTCAGCCTGATATACATTTGGAGAAAACAATACTATTCTCCGCGTCCGGTAGACGGCAGTAAGCCTAAACAATCACTATCCCTACCTATACATAACCTTACCCCCTCACGCCTGTAAAGTTAAAGCTATGTTGCTAATCGTCTACCCATAACAGTAGAACAATTAAGGTTACTTCACCTCCAACTTCTCGCAGCACAGACATCAACATCGCAGTCATCAACATCGCAGTCTACGACACACGACCCGATGGACTCTTCCACTACGACCAACGCTCCGAAATCAACAACTGCGACTACGATCAACGCTCCAAAACCAACAACCGCGACTGATATCATCGCAGTTGCTGCTCAAGGCCTTGGGTCTGTCGTCTCAACGGTACTCAATGGCGGGAGCGATGATGGACCTTCCTTGACATTCAACACCAACTCATATAATGTACTGGCGTCGCGACGAGCGCGCGAGGCACAGGGTTGACGGATATTTGGAATCAGTGGCTACAACCTTGGATCTTGGTAACAGGCCTAGACGTTGTCTACAATACATAGCGTGGTGTTAGTAGCGATTAAGCTAGCGGTTAGGCTCGCAGGAGCATATACGTCGGACGGTGGAGTCAGTTGTAAAACGATTTATGTACATTATTTTTCACTATTATTAGACAAGTTACTTCAGGAGTCAAAGCAACCAGGTGAAGTCTCCCTACAAATGATTCGGCTTGATCTAATGTTCTCCCAGTACTGTTCATTATCCGCAGCAGAACTGTTGGCCTGCGCCGACGCTAGAAGTTGCTTTCTTAGGGGCTTTATCCACTTCATTACTATGCCTTTATTCTCGCCGGACTTAATATCACTCCAAATGTCACATAATTTCATATCCTCATCTCAGTTGCAATAATAACAACCCAACCATAGTCATGATATCGTGGGCATAAATACCAAGCCTTGCTCCTTTGCTAGGTCTAGCCGTGTCCTACGTGACCTTTGGGAAATGCGACAAGGCCTTCCTATTCTTATTTTCACTATTTAGAATGATTAGGATGAGATCGAGCAATAAGCCGGGAATGAGTGGTATATTCAGAAGCTTCTAGCTCCATACTTTAATGAGTTCAGCAACATTGAGGTTTTCACAGTACAAAGGATTATAGACAGAGCTTTCATATTTGCGTAGACTCGGATCGATCACGATATAATTCGAGCACCCTAAGATTGGGAAGCGGTTGCAAAAGAGCAAGTTAGTCTTTTGTGTTGCGATTAAAATTAGCGATGATGGCTTTTTATATAGCTCTATGCCGAGGAAAGAGAGAACGATTGTACGCTCATACTATTGAAGGAGAGGAGTAGACGTGAGTCGCTTGAAATTAATCACTATCGGAGAGCTTGTTTAACAGGTAGAAGCTCACATGAGATAATGTAAGTCAGCAGAGCCAACTCTCGATTGGGTAATCTAACGTAGTTCAATGCAGTCGTAGGCTGTCTGACGTCTCAGTTACACAGAGGCGGCCGCGAGTGGGCTGAACGCGAATTATCACGGCGAAAATCCGTGTTCATTCTCTTTTTATGTTACGGTATTGTAGCTTCGAACAGTAATATTATATCAAGTTGCTTGATAATTCAGCCAGTCTCTAGTTAAGTGTTCAACCACAGGATTATCCAATCTAGCTGACTAGGACACGTGCCAAAACAATTCTGACCAGCGCTGCGTCTTGGTTTCCTATTTGGTCGGATTTTGTTACGGTGTAGCTAGTGGTGATGTTACACAACACATGCGCTAATTGACGGAGCTGCTCGACGTCATCGGGTATTCTTCTGTAAGAAGCTAGATATACGAGCCATAACACTTCACCAGGAGCGGCGTCACTTTCGGTTCACATCTTCTAGCAGGTAACAGTGACATGACAAAGTTTTGCAGCTGCTGCAGGTCGTTGATATAAGAAGTCTCAATGATATGACAGAAAACGACGGAGGAAGAAACCAATCGCGAGAGAATTTTAGACCCAGAGAGATCAGTAACTGTATAACCTGTGGCTGGTAACGGCAGTCTGCTAGTCTTTACGACATTGATGTATTGTGTAATCAGCAGTGTATATGAGAAGCTTATGTTCCTACATTACATTTACACTCTTTGTGGGGCCATAGCGCCTTTCGTGCAGACTCGACGTAGACGGTGTGAAAATCGTTGGACTACTTAGGCTGGATGAGCTTACATAAATTTCGGCATAGAAAAAACAGGCCCACTTGGGACGACGTTATGGCCAGATACCGACTGGTTCTTGAAAGGAACACTTTGGCCGCGACGGCACATGGTTCGGGGCCATATCTAGGCTACGAACCTACCCACCGGATTGGGCCACCCATGCGTAGGTTATGATGACTAATGGCTACCCGCTGGGTAGGTTGGAGACCTGGAAAACCCCACCTATAAATGCCTATTTCGCAGCCTAGCCACATCCATAGGGAATATACAAGATGATACTATGGATATCGTGCCCCAAGTAGACTTTATGACAGTTCGACTTGAGACAGACTCGTCGTTGCAAAAAATCTGGACTTGGTGCGGGAGAAGAGAAGCAAATAGTAGAGCAAAGCTAGTCACGAGAATGATGGGCGAAAAATCCCACGTTTTGATTTATCTAAAGAACTAATTACATAGAAGAGGAGCGTTTATATCCTCAAGAATCGGCAAATGAGTAACCAAAATGAGTGGTCCAGAGTTTCTATAGCCCAGTTGAACATATTGATATCTCTAGTTCTCAACTAGAATCGGTTCATTACTGAATAACCTCAGATTCTTGCCCTTAATTAAATTCGTTCATCGTAAGCTTGACAAAAAGTGTGTTTCGCAGTGGAAGGCTCATTAGCGAGCGTTCATCTCTTTTACATGTTAGCCCTTAGCTGCAACCCTTCTTCAAAAAATCCTTCGCTAGCATAGTGACTGTAGTCCATCTCAATACTCTCTCTGAGACTTTCCAAATCTCTGTCAAGATGCACGAGAGCATGGGGCAAAACGCTTTCTTTCGACATCGCCTCCCTATTCTCTTCCAGCAAAGTTTGGAATTGTGGAGTAAGTTCCAAATCCCATTCAGCCAAAAAAATAAGTACCGTAGGGGTTTTCCGCCCAATCTGATGAATTGAAATGTTGAAACGGATTATCGCTCTCCCATTCCCAGTTCACATGAATGTTCCACGACTATTAAAACAGAGAACCTTAGACTCAGAGAACGTAGAGTATTCCTGAAGTGATGCGCATAAAAGCGATGGAGAATGTACTTACGTGAGATCCCACGGTCATAAGCTTGGAAGAACGATCAAAAGCTTTCCGCCAGTCTTCTCCTAGTCGATCAATTATGATAATACCCCTCTGATAATCATCGGTACGACACGTCCTTGGTAATTGCCAATCTAGCTCGCGGGTCGCTACTTTGGTGAGATAATTTGCCTTACACTTCTCCAACCTTTCCTCAGTCGTTGCATCCTCGAGCATTGACAAGGCCACGACCTCAATACGATCGGGCTCGTCACGGCCAGTGCTCTTACGATAATGCAAAGTCTTCTCATTGATGAGCTTTGCCGACTCTCCCGTGCGTCCAAGAACAGCTGCATCGGGCGTAGTATCATAAATTCGGTGCGCGTAAAGAGGGCGACGGTCGGGTTCGTGTTGCGGCCAGTATGCTGCTACCGTTAAGGTACCGTCGTGGCTGGGTGCTTCTTCATTGGCAGGCACGCTGGGGAGTCTGCGAGGGGCAATCACTCCCGTTGGCCTAGGTCGCTTTGGCATAGCAGAAAATAGTGGTGGATGTCGGACTTGCAGATTGAAAATGAGTTGCAGATTCAGGGAATCACCAGGACATGGCACAAAATATATAGGATAGCATTCACCAGGCTTCGCATAGTCATCCGATAAAAAGCTTCGCTTTATATTCGGTACAAGCAAAGTGTCAAATTCGACACGTAGGCAAACGAAGAGAAGCAAATTCACTATTTTTGAGTGAATGTTGAGGGATAAATTCTCAGTGAACTCCATGTTCAGGAGCGCCGCCTTTTGGACCCCAAACCGACCTTTCTATCAGCCATTCCATCTTCCCACTCTCCTTATCCACCTTCGCAAACATGAAGCTCTCAAACTCGGTATCAGCGCCATCGACCTTAATAGTTCCCGACATGCGTGCTGCGAGCTGGTCTCCATCACGGAGAAACTCGTGTCTTATCGTAACCATGTTAGCTTCAGGGCTGTGCAAACGATGAATTCCCGTAAATGAAGTACGGAAGGCAGAGACTTACACCACCGGTTTGTATTCACTGATCTTCCCACGCCACTCCCTAATTCCCTTGATGTGATCGTCATATGATAAACGCTGACCATTCATTATCTGGTAGAAGGTGGGCACTGAAATGGCCCCACTGTTATGATCCTAGCTCTGTTAGTTGAGCCCAGACCAATCCCCAGGACTAACTAGTAACTACAGGCGGTACACTGGTACTTCATATTCAGAATCTCGGGTCATCTAACAGTTGGCGAATAAGCCGCCTAAAATGGGGTATGTAGTCTCTGCAGAACGACGGTCTGAGAAACGATGTAGCTCCATTGCATTCCAGTCTCTGGCCAGTGGCCTCTACTTCCAAGTATTTCTGTTGGATTATCATATCGGTTGCTTCAACATGTTCACACGAACGATTACGTAGAAGCAAATCAATGAAAGGATCCTTATTCTCCCCAAACTATCTAAGCTACCGCCTGATATGGATATCGTATTTTGCCTCCCCAATTTGCTCAACTTTACGGACTTTTCGAAGAATTAATATTAATTGCGCTCAACAACCAGCAGGCCGTCGTAAAACTCCGGTGGATAGAGATACTTTCTTGCAACCTTGAGTCCAACTGAGTCAAGCAAGACACACTACATTGCCTCTGTCCGCTCAATAGAGGCACAACATGCCATCATTGAAATATCGATCTGGGTCATCTTCCAGTTGACATTAGAATCTGGGAAGATTTTTTCATCAATAAAGATAATCGAATTCTTACCCATTGCCGGAATGATGTTGCTGAGGCTGGAACGTCACTCTTCATCTGGAAAGTTGTGGAATGAACTTCGAATGTAGTAGAACTTTGCATCTGTGGTTGTTAGACTAGCATCCGGGAGAAGATTCTAAAATAACACGTACTTTTGACGGGCTGAGGAGTATAAATGTCATGGACAGTGACTTCAACAGCAGGCTTCCCCGCAGCTGTATCAGGGTCATGTGGCTGGTCCTGTCCAGATCGCAGGTTGCTGTCTTTAGGCGGTTCTTGCAAAATAACTCGTCCTTCGATCCCCGCAATCTTGGCCTTCAATACATCCAAAAGAGGGCCAACATTTCCACTAGGCTGCGAACCTACCTAGTGGGT